>JAKCPI010018267.1:0-171238 GCA_023213315.1 Euborellia annulipes
TTTTTTATGTTAAAATAGTTTCATTAATAGATATTAATATCATTCTAGGAGTGTCTTAAGTCAGAATCACTATTCAATAAAACAAAGAATCTGGTGGGAATTTATGAAATGTAATCAAAATCGTTAGAGCGAGATAACTATTAATAACAAAATAACACAAAAAGTACAACAGTAAAAAACTAGTAGCTACTCTTTAGTCAATTCTATTCAAAGGGGTATTATAAGAGAAGACCGTGAGTTCAAGAAGGGAATTGTGCGTCTGCTTTCGAGATATAATGATTTCAAGAAATTAGTTGAACTTAATTGAACTTGCAAAAATTCTACCCAATGGCATATGAAATGGTTCTCACAGTTAGAGAAGAATGAAAAAATTAGATAAAAAATAAATTTTATATTTAGTGAATTAAGGAGTCTGAGTTAAAACACAGACATTAGTATTGTTAAGCAACGCCAAATTGTGCTAACCCTCGGATGTGAAATGATAAAGACCAGCGTTTTCCAACCGAACTTGTCTAAGGGGCGGCGCGAATATTAGCCACAGCGAGCAATTTTCCAAATGATTGGCAGTTTTATATAAATAGGAATAAATAAAAAAAAATATTGTTATTGTGAGGTATACCCCATGTGGCTGAAAGTATTATTAAGGCAGAGTCAAAAAAAAAATTCCAAGACATATACAGCCAAAATTATTTATTTTATTGTGACGTTTCAGCCACTGATTTTGAATGAAAATTAAAATTTCATTTATTCTCGCCTCCAGCTCTGAAGATATCCTAAACCAGTGGCCGAAACGTCAATCCTGAAACGGCACAATAAAAGAAATAATTTTGGCTGCATATGTCTTGGATTTTTTTTTTTTTTTTTGACTCCGCCTTAATATAAATTTAAATTTTTTAGGATTCAAAATTGTTGGTTTTGTATTATTTTACAAAATGGGAGAGGGAGGAGGCGTCATATGATTAAATATTTTTAAGGGAGTCGCTGTAACATCTTCTTCTTTCACGGGATTATTTCCCCGAGGGGTCGGCGGAATGGTTTTTTTTTCGACCGTAAGAAATAGAACAGGCCGGCCCGTTTCACGGTCTGACACCTGTTGAAAATATAGAAGGAAGGGATAGACATATAAAGAACAGAAGAACTGCCAGTCTCAGCTCGGGCAGCTCGTGGTCGCCATCCACGTACCCATAAGTTGTGGGTCCCTGAGCAATAGGGGAGGCGCTGTAACATAAAGTTTGGAAACCACTGATATATAAAGAAGATGGAGGTGGTCAGACTTTAAGGTTAAGAACAAAAAAAAAAAAAAAAAAACGCAAAAAGAAAAACTTAAACCGACAGGACGAATCAAACTCTAGCTACCCCACTAAACAAGAATGTATTATAATACCATGGATAATGAATGATATTTTATAAATAAAACATTGTATATATAAAGTCAAAATGGCCTTGGCAGACAAAATTGACTTATAAATTAAAATTACAAAAAAAAAATATATCTATTGTAAAAAATTTAAATTAAAATACTCAAAAACTTTGAATTAACTTACAAGCCATAAGATCGATCATTGAAAAACGTGACTTGAAAAGAAAAGTTCCACAAATACAAATCAAATTTCAGATCAATTTATTTTATAGACTCCTCATTTTAGTTAATAAAGATAGTTTTCTAATACCAAACTCATTAAGAACATATCCACTTACTAAGTTAATTAAAGTCATTCTATTTTCGATAACTTTCCTGCACTCTAGAGAGAAAAGTTTTTTTTATTACCATCACGGGTAAAAATTATAAGGACTTCAGATCCTTATTAATTTTAAAAACAAATTTGTATGAGTGATTTTTTTTAGTTTCCTTAAAATCCTGGCAGAAATAATGAAGTAATAAGAGAAATTAATGAAATAAGATGTGAGATGAAAATAGCTACTCGGTGCCACAAATCCCTGATGACTTCAAGAGTGGAGCCTTGAACTTAGGCAACCAAAAAAGTAAAGTAACTTTTGCCCTTTAGTTCCATTAAAAAAAAAAGATTATTTATTTTTACTTTCTCTTACCTATGTAATATACAATATATATAGAAAAAGTATTTAATTCGTGTCAAAAAGTTGATGTCGAGATTTTGATGGATATATACGTTTTGAATTCAAAATAAGTGGTTTTCGCGACATGGTCCGACTGTGAACAAAATATCTCAAGAACTATGAGTTTGAAATTTTATATTTAAGTAAGTCACTCCCATGGGACGTCACATGAAGATTTTGAACAAAATTGGTCAAACAGTTCTAGTACTTTACTGATGTACTTTTTCAGTTTTTTTTTTTTTTTTTTTTTTTTTTTTTTTGATTTTCTCAAAATTCGCTCTAAAGATTTTGTTTCAAATTCATAAATCAATCATTTTTTAAATGCTCTTCAAAACATATATTCTCATTTTGCCCTCAAAATTGTTTGAAGCATACCTCTTGTACTTCATAAGAAAGATAGGAGAAATGGTTGCCATGTTAACAAAATATAAATATTTTCCCATTTTACATCTTGAATTTTAATATCTGGGCGGGCCTACGGGCTTGGTCTAGTTGGTAGCGTGCCTACCTTCTATACCGAACAACGCGGGTCGGACCCCAAGCAGTTCGATGATTTTATTTGGATACCAAATGGCTTAAATAGAAATGCCTGGACCCCCAATAGATATTATAAATAATAATGATAGATATTATAAATAATAATGGTTATCGTCAAAGTCTTAAATGGCCTAAGTTGCCGAAAATACTGTCTGAATGTGTATGTGAGCGTCAGTGTGAATGAGAAAAAAGTGTGAGTATTTTTTTTAAAAAAAAAAAAAATATATCGGCGGAAACTAAACATATGTCAACAGAAAAAAAATCTGCTGTGCCACCAATCACACCAGATTGTTAAAATATTGGATTGGTTGACTCATCAGGCTCTTGTGGCGCCGTCTGTACCCATCTAGGAAAATACAAAGGTGCCCTTATAGGCCCGGAACTCTTTAAGCCTGACCTGTGCTAATTTTCCTATATGGGTAGAGTAATAATAATTTTTGGAATTTTAATTAATCAATTACCTGTTGATTGAATTGAATTGATTAGCTTTAGTTGTCAATGTGAATTGTATAAATTTCTCGAAGACAATCTAAAAAAAAAAAAAAAATGATTATTTAGTAAATTCAAAACAATAAATTACAAGAAAAAAAAACTTGTTCACTGGAGGGAGACCTTCTGAGTGTCCCTCACCCTTAGACTAAGGTTACAGGTATCTATTTCACTAGAAAGAAGAAAATCCCTAAGATTTTGTATATAATCCTAAATTCTAATTAAAATAAAATTCCTTCTTCTAGTTTAATGGTTAAGAATAAGAAATATTTGAAAATAATAACGAAAGGTAAAATTTCAAAAGCAAATTCATGGATGCCGAAATATATACTGGGCGTACCGATTTGAAATGTGCTTTTTCGAGCGTGAAAGTATCTCGGGTAAATAAACTAAAATCACGGTGGATGGTTCTATTACGGTCCAATGAAAATGAAATAAAGAGTCTCAGGGGTTATTTTATCTTTTGTATAGGATGCTAAGAAAAATAAACATTTCAAAAGGAAAAACTAAAAGCGCCCTCATTATGGCTTCCATCGTTTTGAGGATTATTCGACATAGTTTTATTATTGCTCCACCACCGAAAGAAAAACTTTGTCAGAGTGTTTGTGAGAATATCAAAATGTGGTATTTTGAAAAATTCCAAAGAAATCTTTTTCAAATCAAAGTACGTATTTAATTTATTGATTATGTAATGAGGAATTTTTTGATTAATTGCCCTAGAGCTAAAAAGCATATTATAGTAAACTTTCCGTGAATATGAACAACTTTGATTCGTTTTGAGGAGCCCAGGAATATGATTGTAACATGGTTCTTGGGTTTAATTAATTAGAGCAAAAAAATTATCGAATTAATGTGATAAATGATAATTTATAAAATTACCCCACCCCTGACTGAGAGGTCAGAGATAATGTCAAATATCAATATTTAAATAGTCTCCACAATCGTTGCTGTTAAACAATGCCAAGAATGGTGAAACCTCGGATTGGTGATGCCGAGCAATCAGCCCGGTAGCCATCGGTATTATATGTAATTCAAAGAATTTCAAAGCCCTAAATGGCCTGAACTGCCGAAACCTGGCAAAAATAAAAAAATATCAATATTGATAATTTCAAGAGGCCAAAGGTAGTGGGTTCGGGCCTCAGGTAGATCAATGAATTTGTATCGATTAAAGTATCTATGGCCTTAAATACCGAAAAATCTTTTTAAAAAATTCTATTCTCAAATGTTAATTATTAAATTAGGTTATGGCGTTGGAAATAAATAAAGTCTAAAAGGGCCTCAGATGCCGAAAGGGGACTTGAAATAAACAAGCACCGTGAGATTATCAATAAGAAAGAAGAACAGTCAGCAGGGTCCGTCTCTGGATGGGAGACCCATAGAAAGAAGGTCGATGAATGCCCGGTAGAATTATTTTGTAAGTCAATTGGCTAACAAGTAAGATCAGGTGAAATGACATTAAATGAAAAGAATAAACATAAAGTTATCTAATGGAACTGTATGATCCACATATTTCTTTTTAATAACCGATATAAGATTTAATAAAAAAATTATTTCAAATAATTTGATAAATTTTCTTGGCGCTTTTACCAAAAAGGTAAAACTGATTCAAAACATTCCCCATGAAATATTTAAGCGTCGCTTTTGAAAGTAAAACTACAAGAGAAAAAAAAAGAATTTGAAAAAATAGCAGGCCATCTTCTGACACCTGACAAAAATTAAAGAAACGAAAAATTCTTGTGGTGTCTCACTCATCTACTCAACAAGTGGTAGTAATCGAGAATGTTCAAGGGAATAGGAAATTTAAGTAGGCCTATCTAGAGTAACTAAAAAAATCCAAAATAAATTATGTGTCCAAGTATTAGAGAGTATAATTTTCTTTTTAATTAATTTCATCATTTATAATTGAAATATATAAATAAATAATTCGCCAAAAACATCTTTCCGCATTCTTTTTTATTAACAACGTCCATTTCACTCCGGTTATCTTTCTTCTTCGGAAATGCTAATGAAATTAGCTACTAATTTTTTCCCGATGATGATTGTCGAAAAAAGGAGAAAGAGAAAGAGAGTGAGAGAGATGGTACTTATTATTTATTAGTATATGTTGGTTTTTTTTTGATCGGTGCACGTGCGTGGCGTCCGGTCCGACCAGAGGACAGCTGGAGCTAAGCCTGCTGCTGTGGCGGCTGCCCTGCCTTCTGCAGCAGCGGCTGTTCGCTTTTCACCTCCTACGAAATTTGGAACGGCCAAATCAATGAAATGTCCAAAAACAGGTGTCTTATGATTTGCACTTCATAAATTTAATCACATAACAACACTGATTGGTCTAAACATTCCGAAAAGATTTGTTTTTAAATTAAAATTATGTTTATGAATATTTTTGGAAGTAGAATACCGGAAGTAAGTCGTACTTATGATTTGAAGAGAACTAGATCAACAAGAGACATAACAAAGCGAATGGATCAGTTGTTGGAGATGTAAAGAATTAATTGGCATAAATAAACAATACTAAAAAAAAAAGGAATCTACGTACTTCCAGAGAATAGATTTGACTATATAGATGGAAATAAATGTTAAGCTACTGAGGAGTTAGAGAAAGATAATAAAGTAATGAGCCAATCATCCCACATAGCACTGCAACCAAAAATCGGACATTAAGACGTCGAAGGGACGATGCTGCAACTTTGGGACATCGCAGAACGTCCCTGCGGCGTTGTAATGTCCGATTTTTGGTTGCAGAGCTATGTGGGATGTTTTGTAGGAAGATTAAAACTTATAGACCTCATTTTGTATTAATTATTTATTTAAAATATAAATACTCTACAACTTTTCGACTACTTATTCTGTGCACTTGCTCTGACTCAAGTGAACTCAAGTGCACAGTACTTAATAACGCAGAATAAACGTTGTACAGTATTTATATTTTTAATAAATAATTAATAACAAAATGTGGTCTATAATTAAAAATTCCCATAATAATAAGAGAGTACTTTTAAAATACAAATAAAAATATTTATCAACGACTGCTTAGAGGCAGTCCTCGATGGCTAAATCCAAACAAATATTACTCAAATTTATAATACAAAAACAGTAAACGAAAAAAGAAAGAAATAGATTAATTTACTTGAACAAAAGAAATTAATTTACACTTCATAGTAAAAATTTGGCTACCGGGGGGACGTCCCACAAAGTTAAATACTTACGACAGTGGAATAATAAATTTTTAATCTATTTAGCTTGGACGCTAAATTCTAAATTCAGCACTATTTTTCCATGGAGATTAAGGAATATTTATAATACAAACATTAATATGTTATTTTTATTGAAAACAAGTTCTTTAACGCGGCTTAGGCAGGGTGAATTGGGAGAAAATGTAACGTAACAAAAACGCGTTCCTAACAAAATGCATTCCCAGCGCCCGAGTGAAGGCGGAGGAAGGCGAGATTAGCCGAAGCCTTGGCGAGGCCACGCCCACCTTCTCTTTCTCTCTATAGAAGGGGCTTACGGCTATTTAATATTCATATTAAATTATATTCTGAGATGAAGAAAAGGCGTGAGGAACTTCGTTCCTTATATATAAGAAATTGTATATAATATTTAAGATATTATATATATCGCGTAGATAAGCCGCGAAACGGAAATTTATATAATTAGATATTACTTTATGTACTTCGTTCCTCCCGGGCGCACTACTACCCCACACGTTTGATTTTTATAAAGAATATAGGACTAAAAATTTTCAAAAATGTAGGCTTATGCGTCCTAAAAAGAATTTTTTTTTTTTTTCATTCATCAATCCAACATTTTTAACACATTATCTAAAGAAGTTTCATATCATTAAGGATCCAGGCAAGCTGACACCCTGCCTGATGAATAAATATAAAATTATATACAAAGTGAATGGACTAGAAAGGGAGGATCTTAGTCCAAAGGGTCCAGAAAGTGTTCTAAAATTTTTATATGCAGATGAATTTATTAGGCTATATTTCTTACCGGAGGTACTATATATATAATTTGTATTTATAAACATATATACAATTTTCCCTTTTTAGAAATTAATTAAAAATTTTATTGCTTATTTGCACATATCCAATCAGATATAATAAGATAAAATCGAATACTATAAAAATTGGGAAAGCTGATTTCATATTATAAAAATTTTACACAAAATTTTTAAATACAGTACTAGAATAGAGACATCGATTTTTAATCGGAATATATAATATTATATGAGGTAGTAGTAGTAGTCTCGCTTTTTTTTTCTGGTCCAGTAGGTTTATTAATTAAATGCAATTTTGTATCTCTAAAAAGCCGATATAAAAATGTATTTCAGATGCAAGGTGTGTGTGAGTGTCGCGAGTGGCGCGTGTGCCTGATAATGAAGACAGGTGTGTATGTTTTCTCTCTCTTTCTCTTTCTCTCTCTTTCCCTAATAGCTCTATCTCATTCTACCCGTTTCTTCTGATCATTTGCCAAATTTCGGGAGCACAGACGGGAGGGAAGACTCTGTCGTAGTGGGGGGAGGTTCATTTACATTTCAAGGTTGTTGTTGTTGTTGATGTCTGGCTGATCTGATCCGCATTTATTTATATATATTTTTTATTTTATTTAATGAAGATAATATCTTATTCATTAACTTTCTTCTTCCTATTCTTGAATTATTTATTTATTTATTTGAAAAGAAACTTTTGGCAAAATCAATTAAATATTTCAAAAACCTAATTTTTTTTTATTTTTTAATCATTTATCATGAAATTTGAGAATTCGTATCAATTTATAAAATAAATTAGAATTTTTCTTAATCGCCAGGTGTTTTTTTTTTTTTTATGTTTGTGTTATAAAAAATTCCTCTATCGTTTACGAAGAATTTTTATCGAAATATATATTGATATTTAGGCTATAGTCATTCAAAAAATAAAACTAGAACTATTTGAAATTGAATTTTAATATGAATTAAAAATTGTCATGTAATATTTAATAACCAAATATATTAATATCCTTGGAAGATATAGCAATGCTTCATATATTTTAATTTTAACGATGCATGTTTTTCAATTTACAGGTAAAAATATTTATCGAAACTTTGGGATGAAACAAAAAAAAAGAATATTTGAATGATATATAATGGATCGATTATAGGCGAAGTCGTTAAAAAAAATTCTTTAGTGAGAAATTCCAAGGGCAATCAACAACAACAAGTGGATACCTCATCCCAGATGCATTTTCAATAAAAAGCATTTAAAGCCCAACATTTGTCTCTTTAAAAAAGAGCGTATGGTTCAGAAGACAGTCAGGCAAGCAAAGAGAAGATTTCTGGCCCCAGAGGATGAATTCGGTAGTGTAATTATGTTGTCCAGCCGAGTGACTGTGTGCACTCTGCGAGGAGGAGGCTGTGTGGAGGTCGCTGGACCACCCATGCGCGTCCAAAAAGAGTCGGACATGGATCGAATAACAACAAAAAAAAAAGATGGGGGGCAGGAGAGAGAGAAAAAAACATCCAAAGCTTCAGGAGTTGTGTTTCGAATTTTATTACTTGTTAGTCGTGCAAGACAATCAGTAAGATTACGTATTTTGCGGTGTGTGTCTTTTAAATCAAATTAACTCCATGACCCGGTGTAAGCTTTTTTTAAAGAGGACTTAACGAAAAAAAAAAGAAAAAAACATTTCCTGTAATTTACTGTCTGTCACTATATGACAAAAAAAAAAAAAAAAAAAAAAAATTACTAATAATATTATAAATCTGACAAAAGATTTTTTTCCTCTCAAAGGGGTAAAAATAATAAAAATAACAGAAAAAAATATATATATAATTCACTCGAATTCAAAAACTTATTATCGCCGTGGTTGACAATCATAGGGTGGGAATTTTCCCAATTATAAGTTAATTTAATAGTGACCTTTTTTTTTTGAATTCTAAACAGTACAAAAAAATTTTAGAATCTTAATTTGAAAGTTCCCAAAAAAATATTTTTTTTTTTTAATTTTCCCTCTCGGCTGCTGAGGAGTTATATATTTGAGATAACAAGTACACTACTTGGTATATCGAAAGTAAAAAGCATTTTTCTCCGAATAATTTTCTGAAAATTTTCAGTTAAACGCCTACGATCCGAAAAAAGTTTCACTTGCATCGTGGTTTCATAAAACAAATAGAGCAAACGTTCTAATAAAGATTAACAACAAATATAAATAATTAAAGGAGGGGATTAGTTCAAGTGTGGATACAGTGACGTCATTTCAACTTTTTCTTGGGGGGCAAACATTTTTTTTTCTTTAAAATTTCCTTACAAATTGGTACTCAAATTTGTCCAAAAGATATTTAATTTAATTAATTATTTAATTTTGTACAGTTTAAATACTCGTAGATATGTTTTGAAATATTTTATTTAAAAAAAAAGAATAATATAAAATTTTAAAAAATCAAAGCCCTTGGGAGGCCAAATGCTCCACCTGCCCCCCCCCCCCCCCCCCAATGATGGCACTGTGTGGATGCAGTCAAATATTTATAATAAGAATAACAAAACTTCGTAGTTTCTTTCTTGGACAAAGGATTTACAGATTGTATTAAGATTGTACTAAGAATATATTGCATTAAGATTGTACTAAGAATATATGTTGGATAGTCATATTTTGAGAAATGTTTGAAATAATATATATTTGTGCAGTTCTGAAGATGGATGTTGGGTTGTGCCGAAACAGTATGCATAAGAACTAATAAATTATTGAAAATATTTTAATAATTTTTTAATTATAAATACATACCATCTGTAAATCCTTTGTCCGAGAAAGAAACTACGAGGTTCCGTTATTCTTATCTTTTTTTGTTATAAAATTAATTTACAAGAACCATTTCCGAACAGTGATATTCCTGTTACTTTCAAGATAATTATATAAATATGCAAAATTTGCGACCGAAACGTCGACTGAGAAATATTTTATATAGGAATTGAATAGGGACATATTATAATATGGTATTTAGAAAAATGCAATAGTATTTTTTTTATTTTATGTAGTAATTTATTATGTTAATTGAAACAGCATAAATAGTTTTAAGACCAGACACCTCTTTAAATTTTAAATTTCTAAGCCTCAGGATTTTCAAATTATTATTACTTTAAAAAAAAAAAAAATTATTTATTGTAAAAAATTATTTTTCGAGTTGTTTTTTGAGTTTCATGCAGGAATGCAGCGCGCAATCCCGGTGGCACTTGATTTCCAGTTTTTGTTTTTGTTTTTTTTGTTTTTATTATTATTAGGATGCAATTTTTTTTAATTAGGATATATTATCATACAATTATTTAAAAATGTCAAAATAAATATATATTTATCATTAAAAATGTTTTTTACTCAGGACTATGTCACATTAAATATATAGATTTACGTTTTGAGAAAATTAAATAAATACGACTATTTTTATCGCCAGGAAAATTTATGAATTTTTAATTTAACAATTTAGGGTGATTATAATTTATCAGAAAGGAATAAAATATTCGAGCTTGCATACTATATTACTATTATACATATTGCATACTATATTACTATTTATACATACTTTTAATGTATATTATTTAAAAAAAAATTTCTCCACTTTAAGTTTCTTGGTGAAGGGGGGGGGGGGTTCATAAAACTTTTGGGCCCCCCCCAAGCAGAAATCCTGGCTACGCTACTGCGTAGGCTATATAAGCTTATTAGCCTAACTTTCAATATTTGCCTTAAATTTTTCATGTTTACTGGGAGTATAATTCTTACTTTTTCTTATCTATATCAATCTATATGTTATAAAATAATATATAGAGAGAGAAAGTATTGAATATTCAATGTCGAGATTTTGATGAACATTTTGATGTCACCTAAGTCCAAAAAAGTGGGACCCCTAAATGCAAAAAAATTTGTCTGTCCGTGCGTCTGAGCTAAGAGGTTAAAATTTAAATATTTACGTTAGGTACCCCTCTGACACGTGAAAATATGTTTTTAAATAAAATTGGCTAAATAGTACTAGTACTTTACGGATGTACTTGATCAATTTTTTCGATTTCTTTTTCAAATTTGCTGTAATCATTATGATTAAAATTTATAAATCAATTCTATTTTAGATTATCTTTAAAATATATATTCTCATTTTGTCCTCAAAATTATTAGAAGCACACTTTACTCTTGTATTTCGTAGGAAAGATAGAAATGCTATGGTTAAAAAAATATACATCTTTTTCTATGTTTATACATTTTACATCTTGAATTCTAATGTACTGCCGGAATATAATGTATCAACACAACAATCACGAGTAACAAGCACAGAAGACAACTTTCAATTGCAGTGGCGGTTTTGGTGTATTTGGTATCCAAATGGCTTAAATAAAATCATCGGACTGCCTGGGGTCCGAACCCGCGACGTTTGGTATACGAGGTTAGTACGCTAACATCTACACCAAGCCCCGAGGGCGCCAAAATATATTTAATTTAATTAATTGTTTAATTTTGTACAGTTTGTATACTCGTAGATATATTTTGAAAGATTTTATTTAGAATAATATAAGATTTTAAAAAAATCAGAGCCCTTGGGGGAGGGGGGGGGGAATGCCCCCACCTCCAAATGACGCCACTGTTCAATTGTCGAAGGTAAGAGAACGTTGTATGCTGTTCGACCATCATACCGGAATTTTTCTGGTGGTCCTACTGATCATTTGGTTATATATTTGGCGACGGCGAATTGAACCACGGGATTTCCAATCGATCAGAGACATCGGTATGCTTCCTTTGTAATAAGCAATTTTAAGTGCACAGGCTATTTAAATCCGTAAAAATATATATCTTACAGTTAGTCTATGTACTTTTTAGAAAGGCAATTCAATTACCAATTTTAAGCTATGATTTTTTTTTTACTCAATGAATTATTACAAGGTATTGTTGGAAAATTTCTTTTATAATTTTGTCACTATTCAGTAAATTATTACAAGTTTTCAAAGAAAAAACCTTCGCCGTAAAGGTTCGTTATTCCACCTTCAAAAATTCCTTAGCCCTGCATTCAAGTCCCTTTTTTCGTGAATAGATTTTTCGGATCCGTTGTTCGTTTCTACCCTCAGAATCTCTTTTTTATTAATGCATCTATTCGAATCCCAGTATTTATGTGAGTGTGCATAAAGAGCTTGGGTGTATATGTGTAAGTGCGTTCGTCTAACTTCGGCATCGTTCGTTCTCTTATAGAGCCACGCGCCGAGCGCACGCCAGTAGAAGCAGTACCCAAAAAGAGAGGGTCCCAAAAAGAGGACAGCCAGACTGACAAAAACGGGTCTGCTGCCTTCAAGATAAAAACCTCAAACCCTTTCGGCATTTACATAGAGATGCTATCCGAGATCTACATTATTTTCAATAGATTATAATAAATTAAGACGAATGTCTCCTTCTTGAATTTATATACCTACACAGTATATTCCTTTATTTATTTTCTTCTTTTTAAAGAGCAAAGAAAAAAATAATAATAAAATCGAAACAAGTCGTATTTTTTTTTTTTGTGAGAAATTTATTTTATTGATCATTAAAATTTCTTCGACAGATTCTTATTGAGTTGTCTTGTAAAACTTTCCAATTTCTTTTTATAATCCTTTATTTCTTGATCTTTTAGTTTTCTTATTAATAGATCTGTTCTTTCTATAGAGGGACCATTCTTAATCAAAAAAACTGTTAATAATAACACAGTCTTTCTTGAATGGTATTAATTCGTTTGTTTTTGATTGCTGGAAGATAGGCAACCCAAATGACCAACGCAGGAATGGATTACATTAAAAATAGAAGCCTTGTTTTTAAAATATTCTATAGTTAAATTTTGGTACACATAGATTAATTTTTATATTAAAATATGTTATTATTTATTATTCATTCACGAAGGTACTAATATTTTGAGCAGGGGCGTATATAGAATTTTTTCGGGGAGGGGACTTTTTTAAACTTTTTCAAATATCCCTCTACCTCCATACAAAAAAATATTTTTAAATTACCGGATATTCTGATCCTCCGAGGGGCCCAGGCCCTCTCAAAGAGAAATTTCATTAAATTTTTCCGTTTTACCTTTTTTTTATAGTAAATTCTTCCCTTGTAACTGAAATCACTCCATTTTCACCTGTTGCAAATATCATTTGACCTTTTTTTTTGTATACGAGTTTCATTGAAAAATTTCGGAGGGAGGGGGGTTCCGCCTCCTCGGCCCTCCCCCTTATATTCGCCTCGATTTTGAGTATAATTTTTGCTATTTTAATTTAATTTGGCTTCTTTAATCATGATTCTATGACTCAATGAATATGAAACGGTCTCAAAAAAATGTATACTGATCCTATAGGATCAGTATATTAATACATAGCACAGGCTCTAGCTACGACAATTAAAATTATTTATCATAATGTATTAGAGAATCTAGATGGATGATATTTGGCTAGAAATTAAAACACTAAAAAATTAACTTGTTTTTATTTGATTTTTTATTAGAAAATATTTTTTTTCCCCTCTTTATGATGGAAAGAGCAAAAATTATATTTTAGTTGCCAATAGCTTGAAGGTTTACTTTATTTATTATTCAGATCTTCGGAATTTTGAATAATTATTATAAAATATTCATTTGTGGAAAATTTTATTGAGGTCCGGCGACTGAATTGCACAATTTAACAGTTTCGATTTCACAAAAAACCCTTATGTCAAATTCATCGATATTATTTTGCACAAATTTTTTTCCATAAATACACAAAAATTCTTAAAATCATATTTTTGTGAAACCGAAACTGTTAAATTACGCAATACAGTCGCCAGACCTCAAATGAATATTTTATAATATTTATTTAAAAATCCGAAGATCTGAATAATAAATCAGAAAATATTTTACAGACTACCATCATTATTTTAATAATGAAATTAATTCCAAGATGAATAATTTAAATTGCCTAGCTTCTTAATTTAATTTATTTTCGTTTTTGTTATTTGAATAATAAAAAAGATCTTAAAATTTAACAAAGACCTCTAAGAAAAAATATTCCTCTCGAGGTTTGGTTTGAAGCCCTTTATAAATTTATTTAATCATAAAATGAAGTGTGAGTGTATTTGACTAGATAATATTAAAATAATTGATGCTGGAATGTTTTTTGTTCTTATACTAACGTTTTTTTTATCGAGAATCAAAAGAGATGAGAATGAGAACCTACGCTTCGATATTTGTCGGCAAAAGAGAGAAAGATGCATTAAAGTCTCATCCCATCCGAAAGATGAAATGTTAAATGATAAATAATTGTTTGTTTGGGGGATACAAACCTTAAAATTTTAAAATACAATTTGGAGAATTATTATGAATTGAATAAAAAATTATTCTTAGAAAGGGATAATTATTATTGTTAGAATAATAATTTTTAAAATAATCAATCATAGAGGAGATATCTAATTAAGGAGAGTGAATTCATTAAAAAATTAAGTATGAAATAAAATTTAGAAATATCATTATTCTCAGCCCGAGGGCTGTTGCATTGCGGTAGAGCTCTCGCCTTATGATATACTGATAATAACAATATTGATATCATTAAAAACCAAGAGATCAGAGTTCGAATCACAGTCAGTAAATGAAAATTTATTTGAATAGGAATTTCTGGGTCTAAATAAGATAACATTAATATATTGTTTAAAAGTTTATATAGCCTCAGATACGGAAAAGACCTTTAAGAAAATATCTTTTTTTTTTTTTGGAATGGGTGATAAGGTCCGAAGACCTATAATGACCAATAGTCACATGCAGCCAGGAAGAAAATAAAAACAAAGGAGAAGCATAAAGGGGAAACTCAACTGCGGGAACTGAGAAGATGCCTGTTGAGGTTAGACTTGAAAGTCTGAAGATTGTAGGTTTTGGGGAAGATAGACGCAGGGAGCTTGTTCCAATCACGGGAGGTCATGGGGACAAAGGAAGAATAAAATTGAAATCCTATAAAAATTCAGAAATGAATTTCGTATACTCTACATATATATGAATATCTTACACTAAAATTGTAGATGCCCTCGGGCTTGGTGTATGGGTTAGTTTTTTTATGTTTACTTTAAGATTGTATTAAATAAATTAGGCTCAAATCCACCTTAAAGAAAAAATCTAATAGTAATGATTCTTCCTGAGGATGGATAAGGGAACCCGCCTAAGTATTCCATGAAAGTTACCTCAACGTGTCAGTTCCTGACAAAAAGTATTAGAGTTGAAAAAAAAATGATCAGTTTAAAAGATTTTACAATCCTGAGAGTCTAGTCTACAGATAAAAATGCTTTTTAGTCGACTTATAACAAAAAATTTATTAATTAGATGAAAAAAAAAAAAAAAAAAATTGATCCAGAATAATATATTAATGTATTCTTGATATTAATGTTTATTATATATAATAAATTTTTCTGCCGGAAAGATGTATATCTAGAGTAAAAAAAAATTGAGTTAAGTGATGATAATAATAATAATATCTTAATAGCAGACTGGATTCTTTATCGATAGTGAGTTACTTGATTATAGAGAGGCGTGAAATTAAAAAAAAAGGAAGTGCCGTGATCATCGATGAACATCCTTCAATTACTTCACACAATTTATTGAATCAGACAAGACTATCGACATCGAAAGAGAAGTAAAGAAATTAATAACAGGATTTTAATCAAAATTGTTATTCAAAGTGACGTACCAGTTCTATAATGAATGGAATCACATATTTTCTTCGATATGTAATAGTTCCATTATTATTAGTAAATAAAAAAATCAGGTGTGACTAAACGCACATCATAATTTTTACACTCAATAATTGAAAGTTATCAGTTTTTTGTTTAGGTATATTTTTTCTTTTTGATAGTATTTATTTAAGAGTTAAAAATCTGGTGTGGCTGGTCGCACAGCACACAACCTTCTCTTACCTGTGTTAAGAAAAAGTTGTGTTCTGTGCGACCCTTCACACCAGATTTTTTGTATCGACATATATAAGTTATATTTAGTTTCCGGCAGTAGGGCCTTACATTAGATAGAATTCAAGATGTTTTTTTTTTTTTTTTTTTTTTTTTTTTTAAACATTCACACTTTTTTCTCATTCACACTCACATTCACACACACATTCATACAGTCTTTTCGGCAACTTAGGCCATTTAAGACTTTGACGATAACCGTTGTAGAGAATATATCTATTGTGGGGTCAGGCATTTCTATTTAAGCCATCTGGTATCCAAATGGCTTAAATAAAATCGTCGGACTGCCTGGGTCCGAACCCGCGACGTTTGGTATAAATTCAAGATGTAAAATCTATAAAAATGGGAAAATATTTATATTTTGTTACCAGGGCAACCATGTCTCCTATCTTTCCTATAAAGTACAAGAGTAGAGAGTGCTTCAAAAGATTTCAAGGGCAAAATGACAATATACATTTTAAAGAGCATCTAAAAAATAATTGATTTATGAATTTTAATCAGAATCGTTTTTTTTTTTTTTTTATTTAAGGTCTTTTTTTGGCATCGAAGGCCATTTAGACCACGTCTCTTATTTATTTCAATTACTGGTAGCCAATTGAATGAAATGGATTTTTGTCGCATGAGACAGGATGTGAACCCTTGTACAGAAGACCAGCACGCTAACTAACCCCTACACCAAGGCCCGAGAGCAATCAAAATCGGAACGCATTTTGAGAAAATCGAAAAAATAAACTTAAAAAGTACACCAGGAAAGTACTAATACTTGTTGGCCAATTTTATTCAAAAGCTTCGTGTTACGTCCCAGGGGGGTACTCAACTAAAATATAAAATTTCAACCCCCTAGCTCAATTCCTTCATGCTTTAAATTTAACACAAACACACAGACACAAACACATACATACACACACTCACAGGCAGACCATTTTGCGAAAATCACTTTTTTGGATTCAGCGCACCTCAAAACGTGTATATCCGTCAAAATCTCTATAAAACATATATAGGTAAAGGAAAGTAACAAAAATCAATTTTTACTATTTTCAACTTTTTATAGAATAGGTTAGGTCTGAATTAAGAACGAAGACATATTGTCAAAATGAATCGAAGGATTTAAGTGTAAAAAAATTTAAATATTTTTTCGTAGTTTGTAATTGAAAATTCAAAAAAAAATAATAATAGATTAAATTCCCCATCACTTGTAAATTTTTTGATTATATAGAGCGGTGAGATTAATAAAAAAAAAATACGATTAAGGTCTTCCTTCCATTACTTTACAGACAATTTTTTATTAAGATTGAAATTACTTGGTTTTAAAATTCCATACCGAATAGGTAGGTATTATACGCGAGAAAGGGTTAAAAGAGTATGTGTGTGTATGTGTGCAAAGAGCTGAGCTGGTTTAGGGTCTCTCAGCTAACACAAGAGGCTCGAGACAAAGGCCGTTTTCGGGTAGGGTAGGGCAGGGCATGGAAGGGCAGAGACCTGGGAAGTAAGCAGGGGCAAACCCCAAAACTGCTTGGGAGCCACGCGTCGGTCGAACGAAGGGCGCGTGGCAAACAAGCAACCAGTGCTGCTGCCTATGCTTCAGGGTGAAGGGCGAAGGCCAACGGACCACAAGTGGACCATTGGGATGCTGTATGCTGCATGCCTCTGCATCCCGAGGAGAAACGTTGGGATCTATGCTAATCAGACAGACCTGAACAACCAACCCTTTGCCTTTAGAATTTTTTAACGAAAATTTACCTCATTTTAATTATACGTTGATAGAAGAATGAAACCTCAAAAAGAGGAAAAAGTTATTAACTCCAAAAAACAAATATTATTATGAATAAACAATTCTAATTATATATTTTAAATTTTAATGAATTAATAAACATTTTTTTTATATATTGTAATTTATTAAAATAATATTTTCCAGGGACCTGAAAAGATTGTAAGTAGAAAATTTCTAAAAATTCATATAGAACCATGGAAGGGTAAACTTATTTGGGTGAAACGCTGACGAAACATTGCTGAGAAAATTTGTACAAAGTTTAATAGAAAAAAATTATCATCATTTAGTTTAGAAACTAAGTTTTTGCCACTTGGGCCGCAGCACAGTGGAGGAGTTCTTACATCTTGTCAGGGGTTCGGATTCCGACTTATGCGACAAGAATTTATTTCAATCAAAATTGATTGAAAAGACTAAAAAAATCTCCCAGAGCAGTTCGGCTGCCCACAAATGAAAAATTAATTTTTTTATTAAAAAAAATATTTAAATTAACAAGTTTGTGCTTAAGATTGGGCAAAATTGCACCCCCTGGAGTCGAACCAGGACCTCCAAGCTTTCGCGAGGGGTGGACTACCCTTATAGGGGGCTAGGGCGCCGGCCCAATAAGCACATCTCGGGGTAGTCCACCCGCCGCGAAAGCGTGGAGGTCCTGGTTCAACTCCAGGGGGTGCGATTTTGCCCAATCTTAAGCAAAAACATATCTCGCAAACTTGCTATCTTAAACGATATATAGACTGGCTAATGAACAGTCTATTTGAGCATTGATTGAAAAAATTCCATCCTTTTCAAACAAGGCATTAATATGGGTACTCTGAGTAACTTTCATGGGAATAATACTGAGGTGGGTTCCGTTTCCTTCCTCAAGAGGAGGCATCTCAAATATAGTTGGATAATTTATTGCCACGAGGTGGATGTGAACTCGAGTTAGATTATAAGCTTAAATGCTTTATCCTCTCGGCTAATACCCATTCACAGGGACGTATATATAAATTTTTTCGGGGGGGGGGGCACTTAAAAATTTTTCTGCGGAAAAATTTTTTTTAAGGAAAATGTTTGGTTTGCGGAACCAAAGTTTTCCACCCTGCGGAAAAAATTTTTTCCAGGCCGTTAAAATTTTTTTTTTTTTGGGACACGGAATTTTTTCTGCCCTGTGGAAAATTTGGTTTTTGCAAAATCTAAGTTTTCTGCCTTGCCCCCGGGTCTGGCGTAGTAGTTAGCGTGCCTACCTCCTATACCAAACGTCGCGGATTCGGACCCAGGCAGTCCGATGATTTTATTTAAGCCATTTGGATACCAGATGGCTTAAATAGAAATGCCTGAAACCCAAATTGATATTTTAATTACAACGGTTATCGTCAAAGTCTTAAATGGCCTAAGTTGCCGAAAAGACTGTGTGAATGTGTGTGTGAGTGTGAGTGTGAATGAGAAAAAAGTGTGAATGTTTTTAAAAAAAAAAAAAAAAAAAGTTTTCTGCCCTGCGGAAGATATTTTTTTCCGTCTAAATCATTACCTTTTTTTAGAGACACGAAATTTTTTTCGCCCTGCGGTGTTTGTTTTTTGCGTAACTAGGCCTATATGCGGCACCTATCAAACATTTCGGGGAAAAATATTCCGGCAAAAATAATAGCACTTTCACTACCCCGTCTTGCCCCATGCTCTATGTTCCCCTACCACATCCTCAAATATAATATCCAGTCATTAACAAACAACTAGAGCATGTTCTGTTTTCCCTTATTTTAGGGGGTTCTCAAGTTAATTACGAAAAATATATCCAGACAATTTTATATTTATATACAGTCAAAGTTATATATCAATAATAAAATCATCTCAACTCAACTTGTTCTGCTTTAGTATCCCCCTTTATCTATTTAATTTTTTTGTTCCTTGTAATTTTTTATCGATTTGGGCCTCTCCAAAAAGATACCGCTCGGGGCAAACTGACCTTTAGTACTCTAGTTAAACCAACCAACTTCCAAGCTTATAATGCTTTTGCATTAAATGTGTCTTTCTGAAGGGGGTCCTAGTTCATTTGGGGGGGGTCACTGTTTTTTTTTTTAATAGATGAAAAAGGGGAAAAATATATAAATCAAATATGAGTATCGAAGTCTTAAATGGTAAGTTGAGAAAAGATTGTGGAATGGGAGAGTGAGTGGGAAAAAAGGTGTGTAAAAAAAGAAAGATTGGGGGGGGAGCTCTGGGACGCCGCTTTCTTGTGTGTTCGTTAGTTATCTTTAAATATTCGTCTCATCCAGTATGTATTTCTTATGGAACGGAAGAATTAAATATAAATACAGAGAATCCATTGTATTCTGCGTTTTTTTCTCTAAACTTGTTATAATATTTTTTAAAATTCAAATTTTTATATATTAGTAGATTTCAAAGAACACTAAAATAAAAAGCATATATTCGTTAAAAAATTATTCATTCAAGGATTTTTTCCTTTTGATCTATTCAAGTTCTAAAGAATGAAAAAATGTTATAAAATTCGTTAGGGTTTCAAAAAAAAAAAAAAAAAATTAAATACAGAGTATTATTAAACCGAAGCGTGTTCTTTGTTGATATTATAATTTTAAATTTTTTTCAGGAACAATTGATTGTAGGTTAGACTAGTTTTTATTTGGAGATGATGATTAAAATAAAAATACACCTTCCCCCTTTCAAGACAAGAGCGATCCATCTTTTGAAGCTCTCTCCCTTAAATATGAACCCTCGTCTCATCGGACGCTGATCTCAATTTGAATGTCTCTAAAAAGGAAAAAAGTAGAGGGTATAAAAAGTCGTTTGCTATCTACAGTCATCCACTAACGTATCGTTAAAAAGAACGCAGGGGTGAAGAGAGATATGTAAAAGAGGGAAGGGTGAGCCGCATTATTGCGGTAGCATTTAATTTAATATAAATTAACATTTTTTGATTCGTTTTTTTTTATATCCATAAAAATAGGCTTGTAGACGTTAAGCATTGCTTTATTATTTATTATTATGCATAGATATTTAAATATCAAAACTCATAGAAATGCTCTTAGAAACGAATGCAATAAAATTAGCTTGTTTAAAAAATAGTTGAATTTATAAATATATTTTAACAAGTGAGAAATAACTAATGGAAGAAAATAAATAAGTGTAAATTTCGATTACAGTACAGAGTTAAGCCTGTCAGAATCATTTTGGAGAAATCCCGTTATTTGCAAGGTTGAAGAACTTCACTAATACTTTTTGGAAAGTAGATTAGGAAAATAAGGTAATGGTCTTTAGATGGCTAATTTTAGGAAAATATCCCTATCTCGTAGTACAGGGGCACTAGTAGTCTAGGGTCAGGCGATCACAATTCAAAAATGTATTTCATTTCAATGAACTATCAATTGAAATAAATTCTGGAGGGTTCTAAATGATCTTCGATGTCGAAAAAGATATTGAATAAATTTAAAAAAAAAAATATTTCTTTTTCTTGTCTTGAACTTGATTTATAAAATAATTATATTAAAATTTAAAAAATCATTACCGAACGTCGCGGGTTCGGACCCCAGCCAGTCCGATGATTTTATTTAAGCCATTTGGATACCAAATGGCATAAATAGAAATGCATGAACCTCTAATAGATAAATATTATCATATATAAAGGTTATCGTAAAGTCTTATATGGCCTAAGTTGCCGAAAAGTCTGTGAATGTGTGTGTGAATGAGAAAAAAGTATGAATGTTTAAAAAAAAATCATTGAAGAGAAAAAAAACGGAGAATTTCCATTTTTTGGTTTGATCTTTTTTTTTGTGCAATTTCTCTCGCGGACTAGTCTAAGGGGAGCCACAGCGAGCAATTTTCTAAATGATTGCAAATAACATAATAGTTTGTATTAATAAATTTTTAGCAATAAAAATTTTTGTTTGTATTAATATTATTTTATAAAATGGGAGGGGGGGGGGAGGTGTCATTCGATTAAATATTTTTAGGGGAGGCCTAATAACATAAAGTTTGGAAACCACTGACAAACTATGTTTTTGCGGGGGGGGAGGGTGGCAGGCAAGTGCCCCCTCTACCACATGATGCGCAAGCGCTGTCTGCTAATCGCGAGGAGACAAATGATATGATTATGGAGAGGAAAGATACCGTTTATCTAATACCAATAGAATTTTTACTTCGTTTCTCTTCAATTGCTTATATATCAAGAAACATTTATATTAGGGGGTAGAAGGGGATGGTTACCAACCGAAGCTAAACTAATTTGCAATATTAGAAATTATATCATATTAAGAAAAAATTCTTACATTCCTTCAATAAGGAATTTTATTTCAACTTTCAGACAGAAGTTATTGTTATTTACAATAGATGAAATGAATGCCTTCTGAATAATTCATTAAAATTGTTCGATTCATACAATTTATAGACTAAATCTAGTAACCAGATAGAAATTTTGTTTTATATTATTTTTTGTCTTACTCTTTAATAAATTTTTCGCCGTCCATTTTATCTACTTAGGTGTCTTAGAACTAATCTAGATTTCTTTTATTATATCCGAAGCCCCCGGCATATTTTTTATTTATATAACATTTGGAAATTGATTCTTTGGCGGCCTTGATCGTGAATATATTTCATTAAAAGAGAGGTTGAGACAGGACAAGTCAATGAATGGTTGAAGATTAAATAATCATGGCCTTCAAATTACAACAGAATTTGTATATTAATGAAGATATTATTGATTGATCGCTCAGTAAGCAAAGATAAAACATATATAGATATATATATATTTTTTTTTCCTATGTATGTAATATATATATAGAGAGAAGGTATTGGTATGTCAAAAATTCGATGTCGAGATTTTGATGGATCTTCACGTTTTAGTCCCTGAATCAAAAAAGTGGTTTTCGGACATGGTCTGTCTGTGGGTGGGTGTGTGGGTGGGTGTGTGTGGGTGGGTGTGTGGGTGGGTGTGGTGGGTGGGTGGTGTTCAATTTAAGCATGAAGGAATTGAGCTACGAGGTTGAAATTTTATTTAAGAACACCCCGGGACGGAAAAATAAGTAATCAAAACGGCCAAAGAGTACCAGTACTTACTGATACTTTCAGTTTTTTTCGATTTTCTCAAAATTTCAACGATTTTTTAAATTCAAAAATCAATTATTTTCGATTCTCTTTAAAGTATATCTCATTTTTGCAATGAAACTTCGAAGACCACTTTACTCTTGTATTTCATAGGGAAGATAGGGAGAAATGGTTGCCATGGTACAAAATATAAATATTTATCTTATAAATTTTATCTGAATTCATATGTTCCGTACTGTCAGGAACTAAATATATGTCGACAAAAAAATAGGGACAAGACAGTACACAACATTACCAAAGGTAAGAGAAAGTGTGTGCTGTGCATCCAAGATTTTTTTAAATAGGAAGCAAGAATTTTTATTAACGTCTGAAATATTTCATTTTTTAACTTTTGAATAAATTACCATTCTGCCACCCCTGAGATAGGCTGCAGCCTTTTTTAGCCTATTTAGAAATACAGCCCTGTTTCCAATCCTAAACTATCAATTTCTATAATTATAAAATGTATTTCCAATTTTTAAATAAAAAAAGGGAAAGGACAAAAACTGAATTTTGAAAAGTCATAATAAAATTCCTTAGCAAATTAATCCCCTTTTTCTTCCCTATATATATGTTAATATATAGAGAGAAGAAATATTGGTTCATGTCAAAAATTCGATGTCGAGATTTTGATGGATCTTCACGTTTTGGGGCCCCTGAATCCAAAAAAGTGGTTTTCGCGACATGGTCTGTCTGTCGTGTGTCTGTGTGTCTGTCTGTGTGTGTGTGTGTCTGTGAACAAAATATCTCAAGAACGAAAAAGAGCTAGAAGGTTGAAATTTATATTTAAGTTAGACACCCCCATGGGACGTGACACGAAGCTTTTAATCAAAATCGGCCCAAAAGTACTAGTACTTTACTGATGTAGTTTTTCAGTTTTTTTCGATTTTCTCAAAATTGCTCCAACGATTTTTTTTAAATTCAAAAATAAATTATTTTTTATATTCTCTTTAAAATGTATATTCTCATTTTGTGATGAAATCTTCTGAAGACCACTTTACTCTTGTACTCCATAGAAAACATAGGAGAAATGGTTGCCATGGTAAAAAAAATATAAATATTTTCCCATACTTATAAATTTTACATCTTAATTCATATGTTCCGTACTGTCGGGAACTAAATATATGTCGACACAAAAAATCTGGGTGAAAAAGCACAGTACACAACTTTCGATTACCGAAGGTAAGAGAAAGTTGTGTGCTGGAAGTAACCAGATTTTTCCATTTTTTGATACTTAAATATGAATGAAGACGATATTATGCATGCAAGGGAGTTATTATTCCAAACTTTTTCTAAACGATTATAAAATTTTTTATAATTTTTTAATTAATTTTTTTTTTTTTTTGAGGGTTTTATAGCTAGAGTCTTTTTTTTTTGAATGATAAAAAGAATTTTTTAATGAAGATAAATCATTTGAATACTTTTATTTTTCCATTTTCAATCAACGATGAGTTAAAAGTTAATAAAAAAAAATTCACATTTTCTTAAAATCTGATATAAAAACTTTTCAAAGTTTATCTTCTTAGGATGTAAATATCCATTTTTCTGGACCCCCCCCCCTAGACGATACGTGACGCTTAAGTGGACATTTTTATCTAAAAGTCACAATTATGTTGCGCAAAGTATCAAAAAGTCGCTAAAAACCAGTTACGTAACGCGTTGTTCAACCCCCCCTCCCCCTTGTAACGCATGGTAACGTTTTACGAGACCCCCCTCCCTAAATTGCGTTACGTAATACGTAATACTTTTTTTTTTCTTAAAGTCATTTCGGTTGCTGAGGCCATTTGACTTTATACATTTATTATGTAAATTTATTAAATACAATGTATCGATGGCTTCCGGCGGGCGTTCAACGGTCTTGTTTTTCGGGGCCACCTATCCCGATTTTCAGTACCGCTTGGCGTTGCTTAACAACGTTGATCTTGGTGGCTGTTGTTAATTCATCTTGCCAGGCCCGCCGGCTACGTAATACTTGTACGCTCCCTTAGATAAAAAGACGCAACAATAATTTAGTCGAGAAAGTGAATTATTCAAATCCCCGCAAAAAATACAATTTATAATCTTATCTTATACTATTAAATGAGCAATATTTGTTTGTTTGTAAGCACATTAGTTCTCGAAAACGGCTCTAACAATTTTTTTCAAATTTAAAAAAAACATAAATTATTTCCTGCACCAATATAAAATTGCGCTTGCTCACATCTTTGGGAAAATTCGGGTACTAGTACATTTTTAGTTTTTTTCCAATTTTCTCAAAATTCCCTTTACTGATTTTTTTCAAATTTTAAACATTGATTATTTGGTGTATACGAAACAAATTACGCTAGGTCTCATCTTTGGGAAACTTTGAGTACTACTAGTTTGAGTTTTTGGTGCATATACTGTTATAACTTACAAATGCAATCATATATTTTTTAGAGTTGTTTATATCTTCGTTGAAAATTTTATATCATTAACTTCTTTCCTAATTTTGACTTTGCTAATCTACAATATATTAACGCCTGTTGAAAATCATAGTGGCGAAAGTTAGAAAATTCAATTTTTGGGTTAAACCTAGAAACTTTAAAACGTCTTCTTTTTGAGTGCCAAAGTGGCTAAAGATATTTTCATTCTTTGCGATTCTCAGCAGGGGATATTTGAGGTCCCAATTAGAGTAACATTAAAAATTATTTTTTATTTTCGTAAAAAAAAATCATTTTGTGGGTTTTAGAATACAAGAGAGTTAAGAGAGGAGGGAATTTAATTTAGGTGAGTTAGTTTGATTAAAATGTCGAGAAAATTTATTGAGCTAGGCCGACATTTATTGATGAATAATTTCAATGTTCATATATTCTCCGGTAATAAAAAGGTAGAGTTGAAATGATGGTGCTGGGTGGCTGTGACCGCCACGCCTTCTATCCAAGAGTGAGCCCCACGTGCCCTGGAGGGCTTAAGCCGCGTGCCTTCAGCCCTAAAAGATACCAACAGGCGAACGAGCCTACTCTCCTCCTTCCTTTACAATGTACGCCAGCTAGATAGAATCGATGCAAGAGGGTGCATATAAAAAAAGGGTGGGGGAGAGTGCACATGATCGGAATTGGAACAGCCCTCACCCTTCAGACTCTTTATTGTTCAACAAATGCCAGCACAGAAAAAGGAGAGGGAGAAAAAAGCCGTTTTTATTTTTACATAAAAAAAAAAGTAGTAGAAGAGCATTGGAATTTTATAGAAAAAACCTTTTATCAAGATATCAATTGGTTTATTGAAAAAAAAAAAAACGTTACAATTCCATTCCAGTAATATATATATATAGTCCTAAATCAATCCTAAATAATCCTTCTATTCGTTTGATTCTTTTTACCTGATACGAGGAAGACCGAGAATGGATTATAATTATCAAAAATAAAAAAATACTACAACAATAAGCAAGCAGCCAGGAAATAAGCCTCTACGGAATGAAACTCAAGAGTATTGGAGACAGTTTCAACTTTAATTTAATTAGATAACGCCATATAAAGCAGCAACTGTCTCAAAAACTCTTAGCCTTCATTTCGTAGAGGCTTATTTCCTGGCTGCCTGCTCCTTATTGTTAAAATACAACAGCCACTTCAAAATTGTCATAATTAAAAAAAAATAAACTTCAATGGTTAAATGGCAAGTGAGAGAGCAGGGTTCGATCTAAAATTTTTTGGTTTAGGTCTACATACGTATTTTGAATATAAATATTCATCCATTTTCAATTAATTTCTCCAATACTTTAAAGTGCATTTGTTCAATTGTGCTGAAAACTAACTACTCAAAAGAGCTTTGGATTTGTCTACTTTCTTGCAATCAAGCACCAATTAATTGAATAAAGGGTTGAAGAGGAAAGCAGCCAGGTACCAGCCTCTATTAAATTAAACTCCTTTTACGCAAAACGTTTCAATAACTTCCCCTAGGCTTTCTAATATGCGGGATTATCTTACACTAAAATTGTAGTTCGGTATCAATTTTTAAAGAAAATTCTTCAACCGGAATTATTGTAGTACGAGAATCATCAAAATCTCTTTATATATAGGCCTACTAACAAATATTGTATATCGTTAGTCTTATATGGTCTGAGTTGCCGAAAAAGTGTGTATGTATGTGTGAGTGTGCGTGGAAAAAAAATTACATTACAGAGAAAATGCTCTTTTTAAAGAAAATAAACATTTTTGGAAATTTTACTACGCTATTGACAACAGGAAACAAATTAATATAATAATCAAAATTTTAATCAATTAAAACAGATAATTGTCTAAAATTTAAAATTACGATCAATAAATGATTAATTTATTAATAAAATATTAATTCTTTCAATCAATTAGATATATAATTAAGAGACATTAGTAGAGTTTCAAAATTTAAGAAAAATAATAAAGGAAATAATAATAATAAGATGATGAAATGGAAGCTGAGGCTTGTCATTATAATTTCTAATGCAATGGAAATACTAGAAGAGGGCTGGGTAGGGCTTGTAAAAAAAAAAATATAACTAGGTCATGGTTTTGAATTCAGCCCCTTTGACCTAAAAAAAAAGATCTTTTTTTTATGAACCCTGAAGGGTGAAAATCAATACGAAAAATTTGGGACATAATCCCCTGACCCTCTCACTTTCTAAAAGAAAACTTTTTTCTATAAATTAAGTTTTTTTTTTTTTTTTTTTGTCTATTAATTTACTTTTCATAAATTATTCATTTAATTGAAAAATAAATAAAATAAATGAATGAAAGAATATAAAAAAAAAGTAGTAAAATAATAGATTAATTAAATCAATCAGCATTAACAAATAAAATTTTTATTTAACTAATCGTAAAATTAAAAAAATAAAAATTAGAGCTTTTTTATACCACCATCAACATTGTTAATTAATTATTCAGTTTAATGCTACTACTCTATTAATTTTTTTATCAAATCATTAGTTGCTGGGTTTTTTTATTTTTTTTTATTTTTTGATTATTATATAAATGAAAAGTTTTTATAATGAACTGTTATTGTATTTGAGGATGAAAAGAGTTGTCATCATGCTCAAAAATGACAAGACTTTAACTATGTATTTATTAAATTTTGAAATGCATTCTCTTCGATTTGATGAATATTTTTATATTGACGTTACTTCTTTTGAGCATTAACTATAAGTTACTAATAAGGATGAATCTTTTGAATTATTTTTCAATATAATCTATTCAATTGTTAATGAATTCATATTCGAAGTATTAAGTACATGTACTAATGATATGATTAATATCAGCGTGCAACAAATAATTGGGACTTCAAAATTAGGTCTATATTAAAAACATTTTTTTCAAATTTTCTTATTTTTAAATAAAATATTCAACAAATGTTATTTTAGTTTTTCAGTATAAATCAGTATAATTCTTGCCCTCGGACTTGGTGTAGTCACCCTCCCTCCCGTATTCTTAAGGCCATGGGCCAATCTTTATTTAGTAATATATTCATAAATACATCTTTGAATTATTTTTGACATTAATAATATAAATTGACTAAAAACCAATTAAAATTTGTTTAAATAAAAAATTAATTAAAAAATGTTCTATCTCCAGTAGAATTAATAAATATATTTTAGAATTATCTTTATCGATATTTTAGCGAATGAAATAAAGGATAAAATAAATTTTAAACAGAAATGCCATTTTCGAGTTCACTAACCTCCGAAATGTCAAGAAAAGGGTTTTTATTATACTGTGGTTTGGTGAATGTTTATATATGAGTGTGTGTGTGTCATGTTTAGCCAACAATAAACTTGAGAATGAATTAACAGGTTTGAGATCAACTAGAAACTTATCAAATAGATTAAACTATAAATTCAGAAGGGGATTAATAGTTATCGAGATATTCGCTGAGATTTTTTTTTGGATAGTGAAACGACAATAAAGTTAAGAAAAAAATTTTCTATTCAAATGTATAGATTAGGTTCTAAATATATATGGAAATAATATCCTATATTGGTCTTCAGACCGTTATTTATTTTAGTTTATTTTAATTTGCTCATAAATAAAGAAGAGTTTAATAATTTTACCTTGAAGATCATCTGGTTTTATTTATTTATCATAAACAAAAATTGATATTATAATATATGTGCATAACTTTATATCAGATTAATATATTTTTACTTTCTCGTATAGGGAAAGTATTGTAAATCGACGGCGTTATTTCCAAAAAAACATTTTAGAAATTGCGCGTGTGTGTGTGTGTGTGTGTGTGAGGACACGATATCCTTAAAATGCAGCAAGATCGGTGTAATTATTTGTTATAATATGTGTATAATTCCCAATAACTGAAGATGGCCAAATCAGGCCGAAACGTCTTATTCTGGGAGTTTTATTGAACTCCGAGCATTCCAATTGATATCTCTATCCCTTGAATATATATCGGCACTCTAATTAGCAAAGTGTCTTCGAAAAACATTTTTTGTATTTTCTGTTGAAAAATATCATTCTTCTTATGCCCTGAACCGAGTAAGAGCGTAATTCAAATTTGTCAGTTCGAAAAGTGTTTAACAATGGCTCTAACAATGACAATGAAATGTTTTTTGGCTCTCCTGAAAAATAAACAAAAATGGATTTAGGCACTTTGCTAATTAGAACGTCGATATAAGCTTATACATTAGGGTGAAGATAAAAAAATGTTTCATTATTCTGCAGTGCCTTAAAAATAAGTTGTTTCTTAAATTGTTAGACTAAAATTGTAAATATGAATCAATTTTTGGTAGTAAGTTTTGTATAAAATAAAAATTATGTCTGAGGTAATTGGTATTTTCTTGTCAAATCATCTTAAATAAATGAATACACCTTCCAATTTTTCAAAGCTAACCATAAAATATTTTTTAAATCCTTAATTACGTTTAAATTGGAAAGATTTAAACTTGCTACTCGTGCCAGAAGAAGAGATTTCTGGTTGAGACTTAGCTAAATTCGCATGGGGAGGGGACGGCCGTTTGGGACTATTGTAAAGGGACTCTTTTGTGTGAGGGTCTTGTTGGGTTGCATTGAATAAAGCACCCCCCTAGGTGGAAAAACTGGGGGAGGAAACATAGAGAAAGAGAGAGCGAGAGAGAAGAAAGACTATAATACAATAAAAAGGACCTGGAGCAAAAATTTCTAACCTGAAGCGAGCTTTAAATCCCTACAGAGCCGGAGGAGAAGGGCATTATCCCTTTTTATTAGAATGAATTTGTTCTCTTCGACTATAAATTCTATTCAAAAGCGAAATCGAGAGAAAAAAATATTTTATTTTCAGGTCCTGTGACATTTCTATGAATTTATTTCAAATCAATAAATAAATAGAAAAACATTATGAATTCACCGTCTCTAACAGGGTTTTATGTTATATCATTAATAATCAAAAAAAAAAAAAAAAAAAAATAGTAGAAAATAAATTTAATTCCTTTCAACTTATAAATTATAGATGCGTTCGGGGATTCTTTTGATATGTCTAATTTCTGAATTTTATATCTATTTTTCCATATTCTAGCTCTACAACATTAGTTTCATGATAATACGTAATTCAAATGACTAGTATCAGTTGTTTAGATATTTAACAATAGCACCAGGAGCAATTAACAAAAAAATTGATAAGGTGTCATTTGGGTTGTCTACTTTTTCATTTATATAAGGTCTTTTTTGCTATCGGAGATCATATAGACCCCGTCTATATTTATTTCAATTGATTGGTAACCAATTCAATTAAATTACATTTTTGTCGGCATTTGGGATGTCTACTCTTTCTTTTAATTAAAGTCTTTTTTAGCATCGGAGATCATTTATTGAATAGAATCCGTCTCTTTTTATTTCAATGGATTGTTAACCAATTCAAATTAAATAAATTTTTGTTGGCATTTGGGTTGCCTTCTTTTATTTTCATTTAATGTTTTTAAATTTTTGTCACACGAGATGGGATGCGAAACTCTGACTGACTCTACAAGAGGCAAGATCTTTACCACAGTACCGGGGCATATTTATTTAAATCATTGATGAATAAGAAATAAATTTACGAATAATTTAATATTTTATAAATTAATTAATAAATATTTATAAGATATTCAATTTTTAAAAGTCCCTACCTTGCAAACAAAGATGTTTAAAACTGTCAAAATGTCAGTTTCTTTATTTGACACATGTCTCTCTTACAATGGCGTTTAACACAAAGAGGTTCCACAATGAATTGAATTTAAATACAGTAGAACCTCGCTTAACGAGCACCTCTCATAACGAGTAATTTGCAAAACGAGCGAAAGAAATTGTAAAACGAGCGACGCGTCGCTTGACGCGACGTTTCGCATAACGAGTACAAAACACGGACTTTGCCAAAATAAAATATCTCCCTATAGGTCCAACATCCCTTAAAATGCCATATTCCTATTTTATTTCTATCTAATCTAACCTTGACTCGCATATCATTTGGACTTTATTAAATGGCAATAAACAAATGGCCCTCGGTGCTTGGTGTAGGGGTTAGAATGCTAACCTCGTATACCAAAAGTCGCGGGTTCGGACCCTAGGCAGTCCGATGATTTTATTTAAGCGATTTGGACACTAAATGCCTGGACCCACAATATGTATATTAAGCAATAACAGATATCGTAAAAGTCTTATATGGCCTGAGTTGCTTAAAAGACTGTGAATGTGTGTATGAGTGTGAGTGTGAATGAAAAAAAAGTGTGAGTGTTTAAAAATAAAAATAAAATAAACAATTGCGCTATTCGAATTTTTGAGGAGTTTTATTAACACTCTTTAGTCCTGAGGGTGTTTGCAAATCTGATCGAAACGTCAGCTTGAAGTGACTAGTATACGAAATAAACGAGGATGCAATCGCTCTTTTTTTATTCCTTATTACAAGATCTACTCAGTTATCCACCTCACTCTAATATTTTATTTCATATAACTTGGGATTGTTTTTGACTTTATAATATAAAATTTCCAGATAATAGATATCAATAATTTTATTAAATGAGACTATTTGTATTCGAGAAATGGAAATTGATAGAGTTTTCACTCCATATCTGTAAAAAAAAAACGTTAAATGTCTTGTCGATGCTGAAAAAGCGCAACGCCTGCAAAAAGCCAAGACGCAACCGGAAAACACGGCTGTTGAAATGTTCTCGATTTTTTTGCTCCTAAAGGTGGGATAATTAATTGAAAATAGACAACAAAATTTATAGGCCATTTGCATTGTTTTCTTGTAAATTTATTATCCAGCGAATGTTTGGCGGTGTTTGACTCATCATCAAAGATATTTCCTTTTTTTTTCTATAAATTCCCTCTCTTAAGAATGCAAAAATGTTCAGAAATCAAATTGAGCGTAAAATTAACTCTCCATTATATTTAAAAATTTATTTTATAATAAATATCTTGAGAATTTTTTTTTGTTCGGGAATCAATTTGTATTTTTTTTATTTAAAATAATAATACGTTTGTATACATAATTAATAAATTAATTTTCAATAAGCCTATTTAAATATAAATTATTTTGGTTTATATATCGACCATTATTTATAGTACGTAAGTTACAAATATTTTTTTGTTATTTACCTAATTTTGTATTATTTTTACTCTGCTGTTTATTAAAGTATATATCAGGGGTGGCCAACCTGCGGCTCGCTGTTTTTTTTTCTCATTCACACACACACATATTCACACAGTCTTTTCGGCAACTCAGACCATTTAAGACTTTAAACGATACGCGTATGTTTAATATATCTTTTGGGGGTCCAGGCATTCTTATTTAAACCATTTGGTATCCAAATGGCTTAAATAAAATCATCGGACTGTCTGGGGTCCGAACCCGCGACGTTCGGTATAGGCTAGCCTGTGGCTCTTTGAAGGATTATTTGTGGCTCTCGATAAATGTTACTGAGAAGTGCTGTCACCAATTATTCACCAAATTTTTAAGAATTATCAAGAGAAGTAAAATAAATGTGTTTAATTTTTTTTTAATACACATATTTTGTACTTTTATTTATATGTTTTCAATAGATATAATTTCTTTAAAAAAAATTTTTTTAATACCTTTTTTTGCATATCTTTTAAATACAATTGAATTGCGGCTCGCGAAAAATTTCAAATTTTGAAAAATGGCTCGGACAATCAAGGAGCTTGGCCATCCCTGGTAGTCCTAAACAGAGCCGGATCTAGGGGGGGGGGCAGTGGGGGCATGTGCCTCGGGCGGGAGATATCAGGGGGTGGCAATTAAAGAAAGATTTACTAAAAAAAAAGGTAAAAATGATATGAATTTTGTATAGAAAATCTTAAGAAGGGGGCGGCAAACTATATTTTACCCTCCTAAAAAATCTCCTAGTTCCTGGGTCTATATATAGATGAGATATTTGATAGATAAGACCAAAAAATAAGGAAAAATGTTAATTAGAAACGTTTTTAATGATAAGATATATATATTTATTTTTTTTATTTCCAAGTGTTTCAAATGACTAATGGACTTCTTAAGTTTTGAAGGAAGTGCCATTATACATATATAAAGATTCGACTAATAGTATAACCAATAAAGTGAAAGTAGGGAGAATGAAAATTTTAATTCGAATTTTTTTTTTTTTAAGGCCACCCCTTTTTTGCGCTAATATGAAGCAGTAGGCCTATTTCTTTATTAAATTTATTTTATATAATACTAGTATTAGTACTTATATACCATCATCCAAAGAAGTTATAAAAAGATGAAAACAAAATAATTTAACTAAATTGATATCCCTGGATAGCTTTTCCCTCATCTGTTGATATAAGTAATAATTATAAAAAAAAATACTTGTATTATCCTTTTATTATTTTACTGGTATCCTATTACGTATGTATCCAAAACCAACACTCATAAACAATAATATAAACAAGAAGAGAGAATCTTGTTTAATTGGTAATTGATGTATTTTCACTCAATAAAAACTGACATCTGTCGATTCAAAAATGGTTTCTTGAGAAAGCATTCGAGACAAGTTAGTAATTAAAAAGAAAATTAATTTAACGTGAGATGTTAAATAATATACAATTAATGGTTAAATCGTGTAATTCGGGTCCCAATAAAATTTTAAAAAATGGAGTCATTACAGATGTTTTATTATAAAATATGTAAGTATATGATATATTTGAGAGATAAATAATAATTTCCTCTAATGATGAAGTGAAAAGAGAATTAAGTAATTAAGGACAAATTTAGAGATTTTATTTTGATTTAATGGGTCGGGATAATTTTGAAGAAAAACTTATTTATCTTCTTTCATAAAGTTGAAATTTCTTTAAGGAATTTAATTAGTAAATGATAAGGCTAAGCTCTGGCCTGTTCCCGTGTTCCTAATAGGCTTTTATATTCTTTAGTACTTCACTAGCATGAACCGTTTTGGAGGAAAAATTCAGTCATTTGGATATTTGGATGAAGAAGTAAAATGAGGTTCATTTTTAAAACCTCTTCAATATGTAAATTTTAAGGACAATGTTAAAGCGAATTTTGAGAAAATAAAAAACAAAGGTGAAAAAGTACATAATAAAAGCACTAGTACTTTTAGGCCAATTTTATTTAAAATCTCACTTTTACGTGCCAGGAGGGGGGTCCTTAAATTGAATATAAAATTTCCCCCTCGTAGCACTTTTTTAAGATATTTTGATCACACACTAGGGGCGGATCCAGAAGATATCATACAGTATCCAATATGAGTGTGGAAACTGGAGGGTGGTAATTCAAGGAGAGTATCAATATTTTGAAAATTAAGATTTTTTTTCTAATGATTTGAATTTACTAATCTGTTCGCAAGTGAGGAAAGTGGAGGGGCATTTCTTTTTTTAATATTTTTAAGATGAAATAATTTTAATTTTTTTTAATAATTAATTTTATATTAATAATTAAATTATAAGTAATTTGTCTGTGTGTTTGTGGTTTTTGGCAGGCGCACAGATAGACAGAAAGACTATTTTGAGTGATCTATTTTTTAGAATTACATATATTAGAGAAAGTAAAAAAAAAAACCGTATTAAGCGAAATTTTTTCAATTTAATTTTTAAATTTGTTTCCTAAACGCGATGTAATTTTAAATGAAAGGTAAAAAAAATTGATTAAAGGAGTGAAAATATTCAAGTTGTTCTCACCCTTGATTTTATCCACCCTCCATGAAATTAATAGTTTAGAGTTTGGCCACGAGTAGCGCTATCGTCTTAAAGAAAAAAACTTCAGTGGGAAGCAAATCATTTTCTAATTTCTGCAATTACTATCAACTTTTTTTTTTATTTTCTACATTCATTAATTTAATATATTTATGTCCATACTTAGGTTCTGTTTTAAATAATTTAAAAATTAAATAAAAAGATCTATATTCCACTTTTTGATTCGTTATTTCTTTATTGGACTTTTAAAAAATTTTATAGTAGCCTACAAAAATGAATTATAATTTTATGGAAAAATTAGCCAACTAGTCTCCGAGGCCAACAATTAAAAAAATAGGTGTGGCCCACCTCCCTCTGAAGATCTTAAAGAGGTGAATAATAAATAGATTGTCCTGTATCTATCTCTTTTTCTCTTTTCACGCCTCGTTTATCTTTTAAATTATTTCATTTAATTGGTTCAATTTTATTAAAAAAAAAAATAATAGTAGTTAATAAAAATTAACTTGTTTTAAAATTTTAATGTATTTCAAGAGAAAGAAATAAAAAATCAATCAATTTTTCAGGTAGATATGCAATTTATAGTTATCTCAATTTAGAATGTACTGTACATGATATTTTTCTTAATAGAATTGATTAACCTCTACTATAAATATTATTAGTTCTTCTTTTAAATTACCCAACTTGTTATAATGTTAGAAAAAAATAATAATATATATATATCGTTATGCGCCCAAGGCCAATGATCCCATAGTTGGGTATCATAGAAAAAGTAGATTAATTTTCGCATGAGGACATTGGAAGTAGGTAAAAAGAAAGACCTTGGAGGCCCTCAGGTAGCTCCCTCCTATTCGTTGGTTGTCGTCGAGGGTCGAACCCCACAACAAAAGAAAACCCCTCCCCTATAGAATAACCCATATGTTGGTCCCCCACCCCACTCTCTACTATACATACACACACACACACATATATACACGGTGTGTATGAGGAGACAAGACTTTGGGGGGCCTCGTATCCGTCTGTCTATTCTAGTGCCGGCAGTCAGGAGAGAAACGCGATGGCCAACAGTGCCAACGTGCTGCATGAGTTAAATCCACCTAGTGACTGTTCGCCAAGGTTCATTTCTGACACTCAGGTAGGTCCAATTCCTTTACTATCTATGTGCAAGTTATTAACATTTGTCATTGCAATACAACAAGAATGTTTACAATTTTTTCTATATAATAATCAAATAATTATTTGAACTTGTTAACGTAAGCTTTCTTTTAATGATTATTAAAGATAATATCATAATAAAATCATTTCACTTTTTAAAAGACGATTCATAGTGTTTAGCACCCAATAAAAGAAAGCGTACTGTTACAACTAATACTAACATCTTTCCCATAGTATTTAGATAACATGTTTACTATATTTGTTTATTTACAGATTTTTTTTTAAACCCTTTTCGGCTACAGAAGCTATTTAGGGGTTGGATTTATTTATATATATATACAAATGCAAAGTACCGATGGCTACGGGAAACGTACCACACGCTAATTGCTCGGGATCACCAATCCCGAGCTTTTGCCGCGCTTGCTATCGCTTAACCGCAACGATTGTTGCTCTTCTGTGTTGTCAGTCCCCCCCCCCTTTATTTATTACAACATTTACTATTTAATTAATAATTAATTGACCATCACACTCCCTCCCTTGGGATCTTTGAAGATGTCAGATTTTATTACCATTTGTACTATTACCCTGGCGGACCAATAGAAATTAATTTAAATCAAGTGAATACTAATTAATATAAAAATAATAGAATTATTAAAATGCTTACTATACGGAAAATATTTAAAATTTCATTATATTTTGTTTTTTTTAATGACGACAGACTGACAGCTATGACATAATTGAATTTAAAAGGTTTATCAAGTTTAGAGAACATGATGTTCAATATTTTATTGAAATCTTTATTTATTTGTTAAAAATTTCAATAAAAATATTTAATTGTTAATTTATCTATATCAACCCCAATTAATTTAATTTTTACTTTCTCTTACCTATGTATATATGTAATATATATATAGAGAGAAAGTATTGGATTCATGTCAAAAATTCGATGTCGAGATTTTGATGGATCTTCACGTTTTGAGGTCCCCTGAATCCAAAAAAGTGGTTTTCGCGACATGGTCTGTCTGTGTGTGTGTGTGTGGGTGTGTGTGTGTGTGTGTGGGTGTGTGTGTGTGTGTGTGGGTGGGTGTGTGTGTGTTCAATTTTAAGCATGAAGGAATTGAGCTAGGAGGTTGAAATTTTATATTTAAGTTAAACACCCCCGGGACCGGAAAAATAAGCTTTTAATCAAAATCGGCCAAAGAGTACTAGTACTTTACTGATGTACTTTTTCAGTTTTTTTCGATTTTCTCAAAATTCGCTCTAACGATTTTGATTAAAATTCAAAAATCAATTATTTTTTAGATGCTCTTTCAAATGTATATTCTCGTTTTGCCCTCAAAATTGTTTGAAGCACACTTTACTCTTGTGTTTCATAGGAAAGATAGGAGAAATGGTTGCCATGGTAACAAAATATAAATATTTTCCCATACTTATAAATTTTACATCTGAATTCAAATATTCCTTACTGCCGGGAACTAAATCTATGTCGACACAAAAAATCTGGTGTGACAAGCACAGTACACAACTTTCGATTACCGAAGGTAAGAGAAAGTTGTGTGCTGTGCGCCAGTCACACCAGATTTTTTTCGGCATTTTTACCATATAAACTTTTTCAACGAGACTTATTATGTTAATGACGATACTATCCATTTATTTTATTTAATAAATGGATGTATAAGATCTATTTAAACCAACTGGTAATTTATTTAATTATAAAATAAATCTAATTATTTGATAGCACGGAATAAATTCTAAAGAAAATTTTGCTAAATTTTAAATTGATCTTTTATTAAATAAAAAAATATACCTTAACCTATATAAATTCTCACAAACTTTCAAGTGATATGGGTCGGGTAGAGGCGGAGATTTTCCCACGCGCATCCCTTAACAATAGCCTTATATGTCAGACTTTCGTTTTGAATTCAAGTGTGGAAATTCAAATAAACTTTTTTAAAAATTCAATGTAATTTAAATAAAAATATACAGTACTTCATTAATTAAATAAAACAAAACCGAGTATTTCAAATAATGAGATGCGTCTTGTGTATTCGATTAGGAAATGGAAGACTAGTTAATTAAATAAAATTTTTTATTTCACGTTTCGGTCGCTATTTTGTCAAGAATTGACGGAAATGGTTCCTATTTTTAAAGATGTCATTCAGGGGCTCAATACCTTATGCGAAAATATATTGAAAATATTCATAAGAAAGTAATATGATGGCTTCTGCCGCAGCCGATAATAAATTCCCAAAGAGGGAGGGGGGCGGATCGCCGCTACTTTATATTTTTTGACATATCTTTAATGTCATTAAAGACCAAGATCAATTAGGAAAATAATTTTATAATTAATTTGGAAGAATATAAAAAATTCCTTCATTAATTATTTAAAAGATGATAATATTTACCATCGGAATATGCAGAATTATTCGGCTCCTTTTATGAAGTAACTCATTACAAATTTAAAATTTGTTTTATCAAATGATTTATGACAGTAAAAAATTTTTTTTTATTTTCCTTTGCGAAACCCTAAAGGGTCTAAAGGGCTTAAGGGTCTCATGTGAAGAAAGGTTCTTTAACAAAAGAATTGAAAAAAAACCGACTTGAATACGAGTCGAAAATAATAATAAGGAAGTTCTTTATTAATGGTTTATGAATAATTAAATAAACAATAATTAAAATATAGAATAACAATGGGCTGTAAGGATCTTAGGTTTATATTAATAAAAAATAATACTAGAAAAATTTTAATAACAATTAGTAAAATTAATTATACCTTCTTGATGTAGTATCAAATATATCCGTGATCCGCGGTTTTCTCAACGAGCGCATCATCCACATCCTTCAGCCTATAACACAAGATTCAATTTATAAAATTAGTGATAATGAAAAGTGAAATTTTTTTATTAAAAAAAAAAAAAAAAAATTATGGGACACACTAAAAAAAAAATTATAACAGAATTTCAAACCCCGACTAATTGGTGCTTTGGCTTTTATCAAGGTGATTTTTTATGGTGTCTGTTATTTTTATTCGGGTTAATATTTTATCTAGGGTGGCCACCTTGTTTTTAGAATCTTTTTTTTTTCTTAATTTAAAGCCGCTATCTTAATGAAGAAAAATTGTTAATGCAAGTTAAATGTCTTTTTTTACTTTCTCTTATCCTATATATATGAAATATATAGAAAGAAAGTATTGTTTTATTTATGGTTATTTGAAGAAAAGAAAACCATTGAAGGGGCGTTTATAGGGGGTGTACATTATTAGCGATATGCGGCAGCGCGCCGCGGCGCCTGAAAACAGGCAACTCATTTGACACAAGGCCAAGCTGGAACATTATTTTGTTATCTTTAGCCTTATCTCTTTCTTTTACTATTTACATTTTTTACTTTCTCTTATCTCTATATATGTTAATATATATAGAGAGAGAAAGTATTGCGATCATGTCAAAAATTCGATGTCAAGATTTAGATGGATATACACATTTTGAGGTTCTCAGAGTCCAAAAAAGTGGGTCCTGCAAATTGGTCTGTTTGTCTGTGTATCTGTCTTTCTATGAACAAAATATCTCAGGAACGAAAAGATCTAGGAGGGTGAAATTTTATATTTGAGTTAGGCACCCCTTCCCCCTCTCAAGGGTTAAAAATAAGCTTTTTCAGTTTTTTTTTTTTTTTTTTTTTTTTTTTTTCAAAATTCCCTCCAACCATTTTGATTAAAATTCATAAATCAACTATTTTTTAGATTCTCTTTAAAAAGTATATTAGTGGAATTTTTCGTGAAAATTGTTTGAAGTACACTTTACCGATGTGGAAGTATTCGTAGCTTAGCGCCATCTATGAATCGCGTGGTCAAGTTTGGAACTTAGATGCTAAGGGCATCTCGACACAAAAAATCTGGTGTGCTGTGCGTCGAGTCACACCAGATTTTTAAAATACGAAAACCCTTCTATAAGTCAACTTGAAAAAATGTTTATTTTCCTTCATAATTGATAATAAATTTTTTTTTTTTATTTTGAGTAGTAACTCATTATACTTTTTAATTTTTACAAAAGAGAATTGATGGTCTGGTTCTTTTAGCGAAACATATATAGCCCTAGCATTCCATCTAATTATAGTCCTGACATCTGATATCTTTTTTTAGATGGTTAATTAAAAGAAACCCTATATATCTTAACAAACGTCAATATAAAATACGTAGTTTGTTTTGTAATCCGCGAAAGGTTGTTGTTATTGTAATAATTCGAGAATATCCAGTTGTCTGTCCGTCTCTACCGGTCTTTCAGTCTGTCTTTTTTTTCTCTTTTAATGCACCCGCCATATGACATTTCCGCCCATTTGACCGTATGTTGCATATCTCTCTCTTTCTCTTAATATATAAGGGTATATATATAGATATATGTAGGAAGTTAGCTAGTGAGGGTATGTTTATGTTAATGTGTCCGTGTTGTTTGTCCAGGTCAAAGTGGAGACAGCAACGGCAATGGCCCGTGGCACCAAGGGCGCATACCGGGGGGCTACTCCGGCCCCTATTGCCGTCGTCCGGCGAAACGCGCGGGAACGCAATCGAGTCAAACAAGTAAGTTAGAACTGACTATATACAAATACCACATTCAAAAAAAAAATAAATAAATAAATAAATGATACCAAAGTTATTCCAAATATTTTGAAAGAGGAATGCATCTTAAATTACTCCTGCTTCTGGGGTGGCTAAGGGGTTTAAATTTTTTGCAAGGGATTAGCCATTGGAACCAAGTAGGTTTTTATGCTTACCAGGTAGCATTCTATTGGAATAAATAGGGATGGGGCATGGGCGACCCAGGATCAAAACTAAGGGGGGGGGGGGGGGGGGAGCTTGGGGGGGCGGGGGGGGGGGGGGTGGGTGGGGTGGTTGTTTTTTTTTTTTTTGGGGGGCACCCCCCTTTTTTTTTTTTTTTTTTTTTTTTTTGGGTGGGGGGGGATGGGGTCTAAATGGCCTCAGATGCCCAAGACCTTAAATAGATTTAATTTTTTTTTTTTTTTTTGTATCCAAATGGCTTAAATAAAATCATCGGACTGCCTGGGATCTGAACCCGCGACCCTTGGTATAGAAGGATAGCACGCTACCAACTACACCAAGCCCGAGGACAATTCACTATTTATTGCCCATAAACAAATATAAATATTAATTAAATATAATATTTAATTTCTATGACAATAATAAATTCGTTCGGTAATTCAAGCATTTCAATTAGTTTTTTTTTTTTTTTTTTTTTTTTTTTTTCTAGTTCTCCCAACTAATTTTGATATATTAATATTTCCAATCAATTAATGTCGATCAGTTTTTATTAATTTTCATATATGATGTAAATTTCCAGAATTAATAATTAGAAATTATAATGAATATAAATGATTGGTCCAAGAAAAGTATTTAGTTATCGATATTAGAAATCTAGAATCATAATTAGAATATGATTAATGTTTTCAAGCAAAGGTTCCTTTTCCGATCCTTTTTTTTTCGTTGTCTGCTGATGTTCACGAATCCGAATGTTAGAGGCGTTAAAAATCAATTTGAGACCTTGGCAAAATCAAATTTGGGGCTCTATACATTATACAGAGAAGGGTTTAAATTTAAATTTTTTAATTCAAGGAAAAAGGGATGAAATTAATACATGATATTTGAATATTAACTTTTACTTAAAAAATGTTCTAAGACAATCTTCCACTTTGAAAATAAATTTAACATAAAATACACTTGTGCACTTATTTATATGAATAAGAGAAAGTAGCAAATGCGGGCACCAGTATAAAATTTGTATTTAGATAACTAATAAATAAGTAAAAAAAAAAAAAATATTTTAAAATTAGATAATTAATCGATCTTATTGTTTCCTTTAGTTTGTCCAAAGTTGAGTGAAAGGATTAATTTTTTATAAGATGAGAAAAAAAAATGAGTAAAGTTTCCTATCTAGCAGGTCTGAAATGAATACAGAGCGGACAAGGGAAGAGAAGAGATGTGGGAACACGTGTTGAGACGAAGAGAGTCCCACGTGCACGGAAACACACACTCCATCGAGTATAGTGGCTCGTTGCTAGGCTAATGAATACAATACAGAGTCCATATCGTGGTTGCTAAGGTTTATTTTTGAAACCAAGTGTCTGTCTGTCATTATCATATGGGAGAAATTTAATGAATGATACTACTGACTGTCGGTTTCTTTTAAAAATGTAAATTGTCCTAAATATAAATGAACGATACTTGAAAAAATTAAATTTTATTAATTATTCTGGATTAATTTGCCAAGTAAATAATAAGAATTGTACAATTTTTTTATTAAAAAAAGCATAAACATTCCTCTACTTTTCAAATAAAATTCGTAAAACTTATAGAAAAAATTTCAGGAAAAAAATGAAAGTCCAAAAAAAAAAAAAAAAAAAAGGGGTAGATAGACTTGTAGTTGGATCTAAATAAGTATCTTGATTACTTTCCTAAATGGTTCGATATCAATTTATTTATTTATTTTTTTTTACTTTCTCTTACCCATATATTTAATAAATGTGAGAAAATATTGCGATCATGTCAAAAATTCGATGTCGAGATTTTGATGGAAATACAGGTTCTGAGCTCCCGTGAGTCCAAAAAAGTGGTTTTCACAAATTGGTCTGTATGTCTATTTGTCTGTAACGATTTTAAGCATAAAGGAGATGAGCTATGAGGTTGAAATTTTATATTTAGATTCCTTCCTAGACAGCTAAAATAAACTTTTGAACAAAATCGGCCAAAAAGTACTAGTACTTTAATGAAATACTCTCAGTTTTGTTGATTTTCTCAAATTTGGCTCTAACAATTTTGATTAAAATTCATAAATCAACTATTTTTTTTTAGATGCTCTTTAAATAGTATATCAGTAAAATTTTTCGTTCAAATTGTTTGAAATACACTTTACTGATTTAGTAGGCATATTTCAGATTTTTCAAATTCATTTTTCAGCGCTTCCTTCCATAGAGCCAATGTTAAATCCCTATGAGGGCTTGCATGCAAATTTCGATTCAAAAGGAGAAAATTTTCCAATTCATTTGAAATTTTGTATTATTTAAGATTCTCTATTGTGAATAAAATCATCGTACTAGAATATAAAGCACTAGCGGCCGACTTCCTGTCCCTGTGTGTATGTGCCTGTTCTTTCGCTGATTGGCTAGAGTTACAAGAAGTGTAGCGGGAGAAGGAAATTTGAAACTTTAAAATATGGCAATTCCTTGCCTTCGGCGAACAATTGCAAAATTTCCAAGGCCTAGCCCCTTGCCAAGTGGTAAAGCCCGCCGAAGGCGGTATCTAAATATGAGATTAAAATTTTTTATCAATTGTCTTTTTACTTTCTCTTAGTTTAATGGAACTTATGAAACGCAAGTGGTCAAGTTTGTAACTAAGGTGCTATGGGAAATTAAATATATCTTGACACAAATAAATCTGATGCGACAGCACAGTGAAAGAAACCTGGTGGGACTGAGAGAACATCATCACACTTTAGGCTTCATTTTTTCTTTTTATTCATTACTAACTTTTTCATTCCCCGTTCAGCCCGAAGGCAATATTTATTTCTTAGTAAGCTATTTTTAAAAAAATTTGGAAATATTATCTTGGGTTACAGTTAAACAACGGTTATGCAACTCTTCGTTCTCACATTCCACCATCAGTAGCTGCGGCTTGGGCTGAAGGCGGCAGTGACAGTTCCAGTAACTCTGGTGCACGAAAATTAAGTAAAGTGGAGACACTCCGCCTAGCAGTGGAATACATTAAAACCCTCCAAGACTTATTAGCATCAGCTGATAGTGAAAATAATGAACCAACAACAACTACATCAATAGATCCTAATCGTGTTATAATTGACCTGGCAGGTGAACATCTTCATTTGCGTCAAAACCAAATTCATTCACCAAGTGGACATCATCACGGTGGTCATTTGGGAACTTTAGATATGGTTAAAGTGGAAAGTGTTGATAGTGAAAATGCCTTTGATTGTACGGATTGGTGGACGGATGAAGTTGAACCACTTTCCTGATATACGCTACGCACCATTAGATTTCTAAATTAGAATCTGAAGCAGGGTCGTAGTCAGAGAATTTTGGGGTTTGGATTATCCGAGAGATAATTCTTTCCCTCCCAAATGAATAAATTTTAAAGAATATAAAATATTTTTTATAATTTGTAAAATAATTTAAAATTTTAACATTTATATTTTTTCTGATCTTCGGGGGTGGTTTGGACCCTTAAGGTGCGATCCACCGGAACCTGACTTGACTTGAGTTGAGTCCGGTGGACCCAACCTATGTATTTCTATGGAGGTGCCACACTGCCGCCGAAACGGAGTTGAGCGGAGCTACGTCACGATACGGACTCTGGTGGCTAACCAATTTTGTTGGATCGGGCCTGAGTCCGGCTGGCTGAGAAGCCAACTGGCCGACTTTTCAATCAGCTGTTTGATCGGTTCCTTAATAAAAACATTTTTGGCAATATAAGGCTTTATTTAAGTAATAATAGTACAAATAAATAATAATATTGAGATAACTTCTATTTTTTAATAAAAATTGCAGGAAATATATGTTAGTCAAAACAAATAGTTTCCAAATTTTTTAAATTAATAAGATATTATTTTTAAATAGTCAATTAAGAAATATTTTTACTTAAAATTTAGTAAAAATATTTATTGATATAACATTAATTAATTTTATTAAGTTTATTTAGAAATAAATTGCTGGGAAGTAAAATAGTATCATTCAAGTAAAAAACATTGTTTACTTCTTCGACATACTTATATACCAAATAACAGAAAAGTGAGATTACGTCACTCCAGTCAAGTTTTAGTGTGTGACCCCCTCAATTCGGATTCGGTTAGAACTCCAGTCAGTAAACACAAGTCGGTCCGGTGTGATCGCACCTTTATCCTCCCCTTACGGCCCTGGTTTGAAGCATCATATTTTGGAAATTTAAAAAATCAAAATTTAGAAAAAAAAAAATTTTTGATGGCTGTTAGAGAATAAAACTCAAAATTAAAATATTTGTTATTTATAAAATATAGGCACATATTTTCTTACTTCCAAAATCAAAATGATCTCTCCAAGAATGATAGCCTATATTGAGTTATAAATAAAATATAACCTATGTTAATAATTGTGGCATTAATTTATACTTAACATTTTTATTTTTTTATATTTATTAATTAATTTTGTAAAGACAAAAAAAATTTATTTGTGCTTTAAAAAGGCAGTGTCAACAGTGTCAAAAACTAAATGTTATTTGTAGTGTTAAAAAATTCAATTTTCAAAGAGGTGTCTAAAAATTAGTAATAACAATAGTAATATTATATTATTTTTAATTCTTAACTTTAAATTAACAATATTAATATCATAATGCTGCTTAAATTTTTGCCGATAAATAAATCTAAACAATCCCTCATGTTTCAAATGAGATAAAAATATTGAATATGATACAAATTTTATAGCAACAATTTTTATCTCTTTTGAAATTGTTGCTTAACCATAGGCATAAAAGGGGGTTCCTTTCATATTCAAATTCTAATTAACAATTATGGATACATTATTAATTATTCTCTAAACTAAAAAGATTATTTTTTCTGTGTTAAAAACGCCCCAATTAAACAAAGAAAAAATATTTTTTTTTTTTAAATTACAAATAAATCTAATATTCTTGATTTTAAGTTAAGAATTTAATTTAGTATTGCATTATTATTTTTAAGAAAATTTTATTTATTATTGAATTGAATAGTAGTACTAATATGTAAATATTTGTAAATTGCAAGGAAAAACTATTATGAAGGCCGTAAATTTGTTAAATTGTTATTTATTTATTATTATAAATTATTATTATTATTAATATTATATATTATTTTATCAAAAAAAAGTTTAATTTTTAATTACCCTTGTCGGGTAAAATTTCAAAAATTTAGTAAATGCCCAAAAAAAGATTCATGTATAAAGAGCTTATTATGGATTTATATTATATTAATATTTAAACTACGGTAATTATAATAATTATATAAATATTATATTAATATTTAAACAATTATATTTATAAGTCTCTTAATAACTATAGTTAGTTTATATAGAACTTGTATGAACTTATTTATTTTAGTGTTATATTTTTTTAATGCTCTTTATATACAAGAATTCTATAAAATAATAGTGGCCAGTTACTTGTTCTATTGATACCTGACTTCAATTCAGGTTTTTCTTGGGACCCGTCTTAAGTCATAAAATAATTATACCCTTTTGTAATTCATTTTAAAAGGAGTCGGACAATAGTTTTTTGGCTTAAGACCTTTGGGAAGGGATTCGAACTTGTATAATTTATTTGAACAAGAAGCCTCAGTCCGTTATATTCCCTAACTAGTCCTAAGGATAGATAGTTTGGTATTTAAAAGAGATTTTTTTTTTGAGAAGTCATTATTAAACAAATAGTCGTCCTTTTTTAATTTTTCTCACGCTAATAGCCTCTACATAATTTTTGCAAATAAAACTGATCCTAGTACTCTTAGAAAAAAAACCTGAAACTGCCTATACTAAGCATATTTTATATTTCAAATTTTCTGATAAAATTGTCTGGCTCATGCCATGATTTTTTTTATTATTTATTTTTTAAGGTGGGACAAATTTTGAATTGAAGAATGAATCCCACCAATTCTGTTGCTGTTGTCATAATAAGGTTGAGAGGGAAACAACAGATTTTTACCAGGCATATGACGAAATTATTCGCTAATAGAATAAATAAAAATATAGGCCTATACATATATAACTGTTGATTCCTCAAACCTAATTTGGACAATTTTATTTTTATTTTTTTTTTTAATTGATTTTTTAATTAAATATTCAACTTTGAAAAGTAGAGCCATGCCCCAAGATTAATTTTTTTTTTTATTTTGCCCGTTTAGTCGATGGCCAGTGGGGTAAAAAGGTTACACAAACAAATCCAATAGATATATAAAAGATATAAAATTTATAAACATTGAAAAATATTTCTAACTTGGATCACAAGAGTAAAGTGGTCTTTAATTTTGAGGGCAAAATGATAATATACATTTTGGTTTCTACATATTTTAATCAAAATAGTTAGAGTGAATTTTGAGAAAATCAAAAAATCATTCAGTAAAGTACAAGTAATCGATTTTGTTTAACACGTATCAGAGAGTAATAAAATTTCAACCTCATAGCTCTTTCTCTTGCTTTATTTTAATAACACAGAGTCCATTTTGCTGGACTCATTTTTTTTTTGAACTGTTTTTTAAATGCTTTTATTTAACTTACTCTTTCAAGGTCACCAACTTTATGGCTTTGTTAAGGACACTTCGATGAGCTAGAGGTGTGAAATTTGATATTTAAGAGTCATTTTTGATGACGCAAATTGTGAGTTTGGTTTTACCAAAATGGACCAAACTAATGTGGACTTTATTTGAAACCCTTCGCGAATTAATGTAATTTCAAAAGACTTCCGATGGGCTAGAGGTGTGAAATGTAATACTTAAGAGTCATTTTTGATGACGCCACTATATGGTGGTTTTGATCAAAATAGACCAAACTAATGTGGTACTTTATTTGAAACCCTTCGCGAATTAATGTAATTTCAAAAGACTTCCCGATGGGCTAGAGGTGTGAAATGTAATACTTAAGAGTCATTTTTGATGACGCCACTATATGGTGGTTTTGATCAAAATAGACCAAACTAATGTGGTACTTTATTTGAAACCCTTCGCAAATTAATGTAATTTCAAAAGACTCCGATGGGCTAGAGGTGTGAAATGTAATACTTAAGAGTCATTTTTGATGATGCACTATATGGTGGTTTTGATCAAAATAGACCTAACTAATGTGGTACTTTATTTGAAACCCTTCGCGAATTAATGTAATTTCAAAAGACTTCCCGATGGGCTAGAGGTGTGAAATGTAATACTAAGAGTCATTTTTGATGACGCCACTATATGGTGGTTTTGATCAAAATAGACCAAACTAATGTGGTACTATTTGAAGCCTCACGCAAATAAGGTATTAACTATAGTTTTGAATTTTGATATTTACGAGTCATTTTTTTATTTTTAATTGAACAAAATAAAAGGGGGTTATTTTTGACTATCAAAACGTATATTTCAATTAAAATCTCCACATCTAATTTTTTACTTTCTCACTATTTATTAACATATTTTGATAAGAGAAGGTAAAAATCTGGCGACACACACTAAATAGTATTGTTATATATAATATTTATTCAAAATTGTTTATATAAATTAGTTTTAATATTTTGTAAATATTCAAATGTAATTTTTTTGTACATACTAATGTTATTAATCTTATTTTTATTATATATTTATTTATTTTACAAATATATATTCAACGGTAATATTTTTACTGTTGTAATTTGTTATTTAAATAAAAAAAATATATTTATAAATTTTTCCCTGAATTATTTCCAACCCAGAGACTTATTGTGAACTTTGATAGGGCATTACCACTGGGGGTGAAAACGGTGAATACGAGAGGGTCTTTACGCTTGAGGGCGCAACGGCCGAAGGGAAACATGAGGGCTGGGGTGCAATCAAGGGTGCCTTATGCTTCAACCTCTAACGCTATTCAAGTCAACGAAACAAGTTGGATTGAAAAGTGGGGTACAAAAAAAAAAAGGTGAACGACAATGAATGTCCTTAAAGAAGAATAGAGAATAGAATAGATGGAATGAAAAAAAAATTATGCGGAGAGACCAAAAATTAGCTTATAAGAAAAAATTTTTTTTAATAACATTCAAACATTGGTTAATTTAAATATGGATAAAGGGAGAGCTTAATCATAAATTTGCCTTTTAGAAAATATATTAATAAATACAAGGGTAATTTTAAAATTATTGAAGATTATTTTGACAATGTCATTTTGAAAAGATCCAACAGGTTTTTTTTTTTTTTTGTTCATAACAACTTATTTTATTTTGCAAAGTTTTCAAAGGGCTTAAAGTCTTCTTATATCTGTGCGTAATAGCTAAAAATATTTGAAACAAATTTTTAAACATTCCGGCTCCTGTCGGTCAGTGTACATTTTAGTTGATCTGACAAATTTGGAAAAGGTAAGTTCAAAGACCAGTAAATTTCTAACAGGTAGACGACTATTGTTAGAAAATAAAATGTGTCAAAAAGGAATGTTGTAAAAAAAATAAGAAGAAAAAGTAACAAACAAAGTGAGTTACGGAAGATATGTAAAAAGAAATGTACGTGAGCCCCGAGACTTGTATAGTGCATCTATCAAAAACAATTCTTAAATTGTGAAAAGAACAGGAGCAGCGAAAAATAAAATCTATCGAGACGTTTTTAAATTTCATCATTATTTAAATCGCTAGAGTAAAGAATACAGTGCTCTTCTCATGGGAATATTAGGATTAAGGAATCAACAGATATTGTAAACATGCGGATCCAGATGAGTTTCTCGGAGGGGGGGAGGGGGGTGATCTTGTGTGACTGGTCGCAATTTAAAGCCGCATTCTGTAATTGTTTACCAGAATATATTTACAAATCAAATTTTTAAGTATTAATTTTTAAAATTTTACACTAAAAATAAAAATTTTTTCCCAAAAAACAATATTTTTCTCAAATCTCAGGTAGGGGGGAGTAATTACCCCTTTTACCCTCCTCCCCCTTGTTTGAGAAGATGGTAATGATAGCAACCTTCTAGCCACTATGGCCCCGGTAGGATAGGCAACCAGAAATGAAATAAAAATTTTTCACCGTATCGACTGCTTGATAACCCTTCTTCAGGACCTGATGACATTTTTAATAATAACATTTTTTTTGTATTATGCTATATAAAATTATAACAATCATAATAAGTAAAAATTCTTATTTACATTCCTATTCAGAACCCCTATTCAGAAATTTGATTTCCATTGAAAAAAAGTAAAATATATTATTTATAATTTTAAAGAAAATTTAATTGAGTTTGCCTTGATGAGAGATTTGCCCCTCAGGATTCGGGCTAATAAATTTTAATCAAACATTTGAAAAAAATTTTATACTAATAAATAACTTTTTGCTTTAAAAATTTTCTTTACAAATTTTAAACAGATTTTATTTTGTGATTTTTCATTTGGAAAAAATACTTTTTACCACTTTCTACTGATATGTATAAAACTTATTTATTTTTATTTGTTAATAATAATTGTGTTTATTCGAAAAATTTATTTTATATTCCATTATCTTATCCCTTCTGTAGAATAACCCTTTCCAAAAGGTAACATGTTACCTACTATATTATTATCATTAATGAAATGACAGCGAACAGATTTTATCTAATAGATGATTCATAGTATAACAAGAAAATTTATTTTGTCTTATTGTGTTTGTATAATATTAGTTTCCGTGCTGAGCCTAGACTTTTTGTCACCTGAGGCAAAAGTTTGTATGATCTATATAGGCTTTATAATTTATAGTACTTTTGAAAAATAAAATATTTACGGCTTTTAAGAAAAACAATAATGCAATTGGAAAAAAAAAAATATTTTTGTCCAAAAGTTCAATGTCCTTTTTTCTTTTGAAAATTTTGCAACTTATTGAACAAGTAATCCGTTTTCTTTAAGTTCATTTCCCATTAGTTCGGTTGAAAAAAGGATCAGGAATGTAGTCAAGTTCAAGTTTTTGTTTAGTCTTTTCGGCATCTGAGGCGCCAAATAAACTTTAAACGATAACTTAAGACAGACAAATATATTATTTAATTAACGAAACAGGGATCCAGTCAAAAATTTTCATTAGAGCTGGGATCTGTACACCACTTTTGACTTTTGAGGTTGTCAAAATTTACAATGTCACTATCTTTAACCTCTAGGTCCCAGGAAGGGGAAGGACTGCGAGGTTTTTGTATTATTATTTATTATTAGGCTATATTATTTATCTTTAATTAAATGATAATTTAATTAAATTTAAGAAGGCTTATTTTCACGCATCCCGGGGGTGTTTAAACTAATATATAAAATTTCAGCCTCATAGCTCAATACATTCATGCTTAAAATTGAACACAGACACACAGACAGTACAGACAGACCATGTTGCGAAAACCACTTTTTCGGACTCAAGGGAATCTCAAAACGGGTATATCCATCAAAATCTCGACATCGAATTTTTGAATTGTTGCCAAAATATATCCTTATTATTTAATAACTATGGAGGTAAGAAAAAAAAACTTATTAAATAGTCCAGCATAACAATGCGAGGGGATGAAAATAAGAATTTGTAATAATTTTATAATTCTTAAAATAATTTAATAATACAGTATTTTTAGCTCCTGTCCTATTAAGCAGAGTTAAATATCTTGCTTGATAATGAGGGTCATTGGTTCACTTGCCGTTTTGACCGAAAAAATTTATTTAAAATATATTCTAATAAGTTTAAATAAATATGACATAAGATGCCAAAAAAAAGACAATATAATATTTATGGTAAATCAGTAAATAAACAAGGCTTATGCAGCCAATATTATTTTATTAACAAGCTCTCACGACTTACGACTGAATAATATTGGCTGCCTAAGTCTTGTTTATTTCCTTTGACTCCTTCACTATTAATTCAAAAGACACAGGTCTTCGTCAGCCAGTAGTTTTGGAGGATACATAATAACTAAAACTATTAGCAACTGAAAATTGAGGAGCAAATAGATTCGATAAAGTCACAAAGTCGAAATTTTTTCAGTTTCAAAATTTGTAGTCCAAAATTTAGAACGCAGGGGGGGGGGGCAAACGATTTTATTTTCACTCAGGTTGAGGATATGATTACTTCCCAAAGAGCCATATGAGTCAATCTATACCAGTGGTTCCTAACCGTTCGTGGCCCATCTACCCTTTCTGGAAATTGACTAACCCCTATCGCCCCCTTTTCATTTTCATTGTATGCCTAATTTTAATTTGAAGTTAAGTGCAAATAATAAAGAAGTTTTATTTATGTTCAAAACATTATTTAAAATTTTCAATTCCTCAGATAACGTTTTCTTTTCAAAGTGAATAAATACAACAACTCCGGAAATAGTAACCAAAACGTTGAATTTTTTAAATTAAATTGTATTATTAATTACTAACTAAAATAAACCACAATGAATGGCAACATTTTTTTTTTCAATACTCCTGACCCTAGGAGTAGTAGGCAAGACTTATTATTTAACTCTACCCAATTCTTTTAAAAATCTAATAATAGAATAATTTTATTTTTATAAAGAAAATAACAAAAATGGATCTTTTTCGGTCAATCTTTATTTGAAGAAAAAAAAAGTGAAGTTTAGATTCTAGAGTGGAATTATCTTCAGACTAATTTAATTTTATGACAATTTTTTGTCCTTTTCTAACCTGACCATCTTCTAAAAAGAAGATTTTTCACTTTGATTTTTGTTCTTTTAAATTTTAGTAAACTCTAATAATTTTTCCCCATAAATACTACTTATGGCCCACTTATTTATTTCCCCCCTGATAACCAAAATCGTTCACTTGGGGGCGATCGGGTGGGAACCACTGTCTATAAGATCAAAAAAAAGATAATTCATAATTTAAAAAAATAAAAGATACAAAGGGAGATTCTTTTTTCTAAAAAATCGCTGTAGGCTATTTGCCTAATTCCAAAAGGGTTGGTTAGCTCTCCTAGTCAAAACAAAACATGCATTCTTGTCTTGTTTGTATGTCAAATACAAGTGTTTTGTTTTGACTGGATATTTTAAAATTCGAAAGTAAACCCTTTTGAAGGAACAGGTAAACAATCACTTAAAAAAAAGGTGTAGCTATATATAAAATGTTTAAAAAAAAAACAAAATCAGTAAATAAATGATAAGCTGTCAGCATTAATATGTTCACAAATTTTACATAGATATGAAATTGAAACAGATAAATTATTGAAGAATGATGAATGGACAATGAAACCCCAAAGTGTTTAAAAATAAATTGGGTAAATTTATAATTGATTTCAAACTTAGGGATCAACTAACCCTTTATGACCAACTTTACAAGGTGTTACTTACTATTTTATTTATAGGACGATCACAAAGTAAAGCATGTTTTTAACCAGTTGGAAAATTATGTAAGCTTAGAACTACTTTACGTGATTTTAGCCCTCAAATTGATTGAAGTAAATAAATATATCGACTGAAAAAATTCTGGTGTGCTGGTTGCACAGCATTCAACTTTTGGTAATTGGAAGTTGTGTTCACACCAGACTTTTTGTGTTTCTGACACAAATTATAAAATTTTATCCTCCTAGCTCTTTTCGTTCTTGAGATATTTTATTAACAGACCCACACTCAGACAGGCGAATTTGCAAAAACCACTTTTTTGGATACAAGAGACCTCATATCGAGTATAAGCATCAAAATTCAATCCTTTCTATATACAGTATATACAATACATATATAGGTATGAGAAAGTAACAATGTCTTATATTTGGACTCTAATTAATTTTTTTTTTAACAATTTATTACAAGAAAGAATACATATGATATGATTCGTTATCTCGTAAAAAAGGCTTTTCTCAGGTAGGACGGCCCTCATCCAAGTATTATACTATGCAGGGACCGTGAAAACGGAGGGGGCGCAAAGAGGACTCACGCCTTCCCCCAGTAAAATAAAAGGAAGGCTGAGCTATAAAAACTATATGGGGTATCAATGGTCTTATTTTCTAAAAGTGATAATTTTGAATATTCATTGATGAGAAAAAAGGTGAGTGTTTTTTTAGGAAAAAAAAAAAAATAAGTCAAAAGTGAAAATATAGCAGCTTATTATATAAAATATTTCTTAATAAATAAATAATAATTAATAAAATAATATAATTACTTTTTTTATGACGATGAGTTGGAGCAACTAATCTGGAAAAGCTCGAAGTGTCCTCTCAGTCATCGTTTTAGTGTGAAGATATCTATCTTAACAAAAATATCTCACACGATTAATAAAACTCATATTCAAAATTAATTCTTTCTCAGTGAGTGAATAAATTAAGAATATGAGTTGGATTTCAATGAGGAAATGGAGAAAAAGGAAAAAATTTTAATACAGATAATTTTTACATAAAATCATAATCATACAATGTTTACATTAAATTATTAGATTACAAATAAGATCACAAGTAGCTGGTCGTAAAAGATTTGTGTCTTGAATGGAAATCTTCTTAGTGTTCAATTAGTTTCTTTTTTGATGAAGTTTTCTTAATTTTAATGAAGTCTCTTAATTCACAGTAGCCATTTCTTGAAAATACAAAGATGTCGCCCATGTTGATATGATGATTCTTGCTTGATTCTTCTTCTCTTCAATATAACTGTTAATCTTCTTGGAGAGAAAAAGAATGGTTCACGCACAATTTCTTTTCTTCTTCGCATAAAAATGCATTAAAAAATCGCAAAAAACGATATTATAGATTTTTTTAAAAAGTGTGCAAAAATTGCAAAAGAAAAATTCTTTAAGTGTGACCACTCTCCCAAATTCAATAAATCATTCATATATGAGTAAAGCTAAGCTAAAGGACCTAAGTTAGAATATGTTTGCGCCCAGGGAGAGTGATCCCCCTCACCTCTATAATTCCCTAATCTAAAAATCGAAAGACATGCATTAAATTTGGACCGAAAATATTGAAAGCCATACATACAGTATGTATAGCTTTATTAATTTTGTCCGAAAAGAAACTTGTTGTATTTTCATTGGAATTATCATCTTAACACAAAGATCCGAACTGAACTGAGTACCAGAAGAAGATCCTGCCTAAGTCTATTAGTCATTAAATTGTAGTGAATTATGTACTCTCCACAAGGAAATCTTTATATTCCCTTGCTGCCCGAAATCTATGTGATCAGAATCAAGAATCCAATGAAACATGACAAGTTTCAGTTTTTGAGTTTTATCAATAAAAAAAAAAAAAAAAACCAAGAACTCGTCTCTTTCCTCCAGTCTCTAGATAGACTATTCTACCTAACGGGGGAGTAAACAGAGTTAGTGCATACATGCATGTATTTTTAGAGATGGAGTTCCGAAAGAGCTCTTGTTAACAATAAATTTTACAAAAAAGTTAATAATAGGCTTAATAATAAAAAATTTCAAAAGCAAAATAAAAATATACAGTAGATCCATCGACATTAGAGAGTAATTGCGAGTATTAAGAAAATTAATTTTAATAGTTTATAGGGAAATATGAAATTTTTATAAAATTTTGAAACTCGGTAAAATATTTAAATTTAATTTAAATATAATAATTAATCAATATATGAGAATTTTAAAATATTAATCATATATTATTAATATTTTAAAATAGTCTTTAGTCTCAGAAGTTTTAATTTATAAATAAGTATAGGTTTAATGAAAATTGAAATAGTTACAATTAAATAATTTAATTTTGCTTTTGAAATAATAAAAGTTATTGTATATTAAAGCAAAGGTGCGTCCTAGAAAAGTTTTGAATATTACCAAGTGCTATGAAAGTCATCAAAATGATATTGTAATTTTGAAATAAAAATATCAAAAATTTTTAAAGAAAATAAAATCATTTTTCAACTTAAAAATATGAAAAAAAACATGAAATTTTTTTATAAAACTTTGATACTAGGATCCACCTTTTAAAAGATGAGACTCAGATTGGAAAAATAAAAACAATTTAAAGAAGGAAGCCATTTTGAAATTTTAATTGTTTAATTTTTTTCTGTGATTTCTTTTATAAGTATTTGAAATAAGTAATTAAATATTGAAATTTTTAAGCATGATTTATCTAGCTAAACCTAAATTTAATCTAAAGAGGGGTACTGGATACTTGCAGTTTCTTTTTTTCTCCATCGAATCGCTCGAAGAATTTCTGAAAGAGAGGCCCTAAAAGCTAAAAATCATCCCACCCTTCGTGCCTTTCAACTAAAGGATTGCCAAAATGACAATCGTGTTGGTACACACCATTTATGCTTTGAAGATCACACAGCAGCAGTAGCCAGGCGACCTAGGTAGGCTAGAGAGGAGAGAAATTTGGGGCCTAAATTCCTATGTGTTTGTGAGAGGAGAGGAAGGATGAGGAGGAAGTAAGTTATTTTTCATTTTTAATCTCAATTAAAATAAAATTTTGAAAATAATATGTTTGTACATAAAATACTAAATTGTTTTGTTTTTTTAGAATTATCAAAAATTTTAAAAATTGATTTTAAACAAAGTTTAATTTATTAAATAAAAAAAATGAAAATAACCTACAATGATTCCCAACTATCATTGCAATTATACCAAGATGTATTGTTTTTTTATAAATAAATTTATTTTATTTTTATTTTATTTCATTTTTTTTTATTATTTAATATATAAAATAACAATATAACGTGATACAATTACAAATGAGAAAAAATTTCATAAATTTACCAGATATTTTCGCGGTTTACAGAAAGTTACTAAATAAAAAATGCGATATAAAATTTTGTGTAAGTTTTTTGTTCATAGAATAAATTTTATTTTAGTTGCGAATTAATAAGGTTGGGAATCAATATATAATCTTGTGTAATGATTTTAAATATTTATTACTGCTAAACTAAACTGACTAAATGTAGCCTCTACCTATTTGAATTATATTCAAAAAAAAAAATAATAATAATACTGAATTGATTAAGTTGTAGGCTACTCTTATAAAAAATAATTTTGAAAAGCATGTAAATTTTTTTTTTAATATTTAGTGTTTGGCTTCCTTTTAGTTTTCAAATAAATATATAGATAAATGATATTTGAATGGTATTTTAATCAACCTTGTTTGTATTTTTTTGTTAATTATTTTATTTTTGCATTTTGTTTTATTTTATTGTATTTTTTTTTATTGTAGCATTACAATTTCAAATAAGATAGATCGATTTAAAAACAGAAACAAATTAGTGAGTTAGTAAAAGAGGTCAGGAGATTGATAGCAAATTTCTCCTAATGTCTAGGGTAAAATTTTAGAAATGCCCAAACTCATGTGATATTGTAATGCTAATTTAATTAAAATCAGAGTCTCATATAAAATAAACGGAGGCTCACAGTTAGTGGATCCTTCGAAAGTCGCCAGAGGATGAGGAGAAGTCCATCTCAATATTCTTCCACAGATGACTAAGTAGCTCAAGATGATTTGATCATGAGAGGACAAGTCCATCTCAATATTCTTCCACAGATGACCAAGTAGCTCCAAGATGATTTGATCACTGTTCCAAGATGACATCAGAATGTAGTTCCTGGATTTAAAAAAAAAGAAAGAAAATTAATTAATTATTATTATGGGAGTTTTTAATTATAGAACACATTTGTATTAATTTTTTTTTTTTTTTTTTTAATTTTATTAAGGTCTTTTTCGGCAACGAAGGCCATTTAGACCCCGTCTCTATTTATTTCATTTGGATTGGCTACCAATCCAATTGAAATAAATTATCACATAAGACGGGATGCGAACCCGCGATACTTGGTATAGAAGGCCAGCATGCTAACCCCTACACCAAGGTCCGAGGGCATTTGTTATTAATTATTTATTAAAAATATAAAAACTGTAGGCTACAACGTTTCGACTCCTTATTCTGCAGTCGTTTTCAAGTACTGTGCACTTGCTTCGACTCAAGTGAATTAATTAATTAATTGGTAAAAAAAGTATTAAGATTAAAAACTTTTATAAAAAAGAGGCGGTTTTGTTATTGTATTATTTTTATTTTTTTCCATCGCACTATTAGAGATAATAATGTTTGGTGTTGACCCTTAGTGAGGAAAAAAAATCAAAATTAATTAAATTAGGGCTATCATTAATTTAAAAAATATATTTAGGAAAATAATGATAAATTATTTAATCACAATCTTCTTTTCGTAAACTATAATTATAAATTTGAATATTAAAGATTTTTTTTTTTTTTTTTTGAATTTTAAATAACAATGAATTCTCTGGAAGGATACAAATTGATTATTCAAAATAACATTTTTTTAGACCGTAATCCCTAACGTATCCTATCCCACAAAAAAGAAAAAAAAATTGGTCCGTTATACAATCTTACTTTCAAAATGTTTAGAAAAAATCTCTTTATTGAAAAAGAATTTTTTTTTTATAGGTATAGATTTTTTTTTTTGTAAAATAACGGAATATTGAATATGTCTGTCTGTCTGTGCTGATGCACTTTAACCTTACTCCCCATCCCTAAAAAAAAACTCCCTTCTCCCCTTGTTTAGAAACGGTGTGCACTTTTCTGGCGTCAATCTGTCGATCCTCAAGTCACATGTTGCCCACTTCCGTCACTCTCTATCTTTTTCCCACTTACACATTCACCCTAATCCAATTCCATCTCTTTTTCACTCACTCACACTCACTTTGGCAAGTAAAAACATTCATCTTTTCTAGGCTATAAGGCATATGGCATAGCGAGGCCATAGAGCGACAGAAACAAACCCACTTGTGGCTCAGGGAGCTGCCTGTTCGCATATGTCGCTCTCCAGAACTAAGTCGGTCCCTCCCCTTAGAAATAAACCTTTCTTGAAATGTATCTACTCAACTTTAGGAAATAATAATAATAAAAATAATGATCCTTGAAAACAGACCAAGAAGAAGGGTAATTTCTATTGTTTGAAACTCATTTTATTGTTTAAATTTTAAGAACTTTTTTTTTAAGTTAATAATAAAAAAAAGTTTACTATTTGTGTATTATTCTAGATTACTATCAAAGATGAGTAAAATCCTTTTTAAAGGATTAGCGATACGATCCGGCGATCTGACAAATTCGGGCGATTCGATCCACTAATCCGATTAGAAAAACGGTCCGAAAATCCAAATCCGCAATCCGAAAATGCGAACAGGATCTGATTTTTATGGGTTTGGATGAATCAAAAGATAAACATATTTAAAAATTTCAATCTTTGAAAAGGATCGCAAAAATCCAGGATTGCTAATACTTCGAAAAGGATTAGCGATCCGATTCTAGTTCCAGAGAGCAAAAATGATTTCGATCCAGATCAAAGATCCTCCCCAAAAAAAGTATTTCGATCAAAATCCGAAATCCTGGATCGAATCGAATTTTTGATTTAAATCTAAAAAGATCGTGATCCCTGATACAGGGAAAATAAAATTTAAAACAATCACATATCTGTTCATTTATTTTCTAATTCATATACAGTAATGGCAAAAATATAATTGTGTAAGGTAGGTAATCCAGAAGCCAGCTCAATATTAGATTTTTCATTTAATTGCTTCTAGAGCTAATGCTGGTTGTCTATTATTACATACTCCATGAGTTCTAAAGGAAAGAGTTCAAGAACGAGAGACAAGTCTAATACTGGATTGGTCATTTGGGTTGCCTACTTTCCAGTTTTATATCTCAAGCTCGTAAAATTGGAAAAATTGGAGTCACTCCTAGGGGTTCATCTCTGTTACTCATATTTCAATTTATGAGCTTAATCTTAAAATCGCGTAAACAAATTATCACCTTACTCAAGAATCGCTACTCCACAATGCATTTATCTGTTTTGAGGGTTGCGGAAACAAGGCGTTTTTAAAAAATGGCAATTGGAATTTTTTATTTAGTTAATTGATTTGAAACTTTCTAAAGGGTGAAAATATTAAAATAAAAGAGAATTAAAAATTAGTAACTAGACCTATACTCTTTCTTGTATTAAAGTGAAAAAATGCAAAACTTCCTTATTAATTACTAGGGATAGTGCATAGCAGCCAGAAAAAATGAAATCAGATATAAACAAGATCAATTTTTATTAGATTTTTCTTTATTTGATCGTCGACGTTTCGAACGCCAGTCGCGTCCTTCCTTAGGACAGTCAATCGTCAAACAAATACAGATTCAGGTATTTCTAAAGAAAATTGAATTCGTGTATGAAATAATAAAATTTCAATAGATGACAAACAGAATTCATTCTTCGATGGCATTGCTTTAAGCCCCTTGCAGTCAAGCTTAAAGCAATGCCCTCGAAGAATGTCATCTATTGAAATTTTATTATTTCATACACGATTTCAATTTTTGTTAGAAATACCTGCAGCTGTAATTGTTTGACGATTGATTGTCCTGAGGAAGGTCGCGATTGGGGTCCGAAACGTCGACGATCAAATAAAGAAAAATCTGATAAAAATTGATCTTGTTTTTATCTGATTTTATTTTTTCTGGCTGCTATCCACTATCCTTATCAAGTTAAACAGCCATATTCTCCAACATCTTATTCATTAGATTTTGTGTTTACTTAACTAAGAAAAAAATATTTGTTTAAATAAGTCATAAACTAGGAAAAGTGTTAACTTTGCGTAGGAGTAAGCATATTTTTTTCAATATGTTATTTTGTGATTTTGAAATAGCTTATTTACTCAAGTTTAATAAATTGTGGCCTGAAAACTAAAGAAAGAAAACATTTTTATAATAATGACAAAAAGGATTAACTTCAATTTGGACCTACAATTCAACCCCCATAGTCTAAAAGGTGATGTTTTCTTATTATAATTTAACTTCCGCTTGCATATATAATTTCGATATAAAAGTAGTATTTTATACAATTGCGAGTGTGATTATTATTATTTTTTTTTTTTTTCATTTTCATCCTAAATGAGAGCGGTGTCGGTCATTTAATTGTACTCTCCCTTGTCCCCCATGGTCAGTGTCAAAGTTCACGACTTCCGTTGCGCCACGCGTCATTTCCCTCGTACCGCCTACTTCGGCCTGAGTTGAGTGAGTGACTCTATCCATTCATTCTTTCATTCACAAATATTATAAAAAAAAAGAGAAAAGAGAAAAAAAAACATAGAAAAGGATAGAGAGAATTTATTATTTTCATCTGAGGTTATTCTAGGGTCCTCACACAACTCGATCATTACGTGTCATCCAAGGACAATTTCATTAATTTTTTTTTTTTTTTTTTTTTCAAAAGGCTACGAATTTTTGTTAAATATTTTCTTTATTATTTAAGTAAAAGAAACAATAGTTTTAAGATGAAAATAAATTGTATTTTCTCTATAAAACAAAAAAAAAAAACATTTCAAACCAAAAATGGCTCTAATTTATTAAATCAATTAAGATGAGTGAAAGAATGACCTCATAACAAACAACGATGAAACATGAGTTATTTAACCGACATTAAAAATTAAGTTCATCAGAGAGCTAATAATTTTTTAATTAGATTTCAATAAATGAATAAGGTGTTGATCTATATTTTTTTTAAAGAGATTGATTAAAAATAAATTAAATGCGATTCTACTAGAGCTTTGCTCTTTCTGCAAATTCTAGAATACGCCACGGAATATCCGGTCAAATTGATTGCAAAATAAATATCAGAGACGGATTTAGACATTTGCCGCGCTCCCACCTCCCCAGTGGCGTAACTAGGTGGAGGCGAGGGAGGGCGCCCCCCCCCCCCGCCCCAGGCGCATCAAGCCCTTGGCGCCCCTCGAAACCGGCATAGACGCCCTACGGCCTATGAAGCCCCCTAGGAAAATCGGCGCCCTAGTTGAGCTTAGCCCCCCCCGGCTCTCAAAGGCTGGTTACGCCACTGCACCTCCCCCTTTAACCACTCCAATAGCCCTCGGTCCTTAGTGTAGTGGTTAGCGTGCTGGACATTTGTACACCAAGGGCCGCAGCTTCCCATCCTGTCCTAGCCGACAAAATTTATTTCAATTGAATTGAATACCAATCAATTGAAATACAGTAAAATAGGGACGGGGTCTAAAAATAGCATCCAATGCCGAAAAAAAACTTAAACGAATTTAAAAAAAAACACCCTAAAACTGAGAAACACCCTAGCACGCCGATGGATGTCTAATTACCTATACTTTTTCAACATCAAATAATTTTCATTTGAAGGAGGTATATAGCTGAATACTTTTCAGTTATACCCTGGTATATACTAAGGTTTTTAGGGTTTGCATTATACATATATAGATGAGTTTTTTCACAAATTTTCCACCTCTAAAATTTGCTGCCCCAGCCAGGCGCGTGCCTAGTCCGTCTCTTCGGAAATATGCCCCTGATAAATATATTAATATTAGATTATAGCCTATATATATAATATATATTTTAAGGTCCTTTTCGACATCTAAGGCTATATACAGTATTCGAGATTAAGAACCCCCTGCGCCCGGAAATAGATGACCCGCCCTACCCCCCCCCTCCTTCCCCACCTCCTAGCTCAGAAGGGAATACTAATAGTATGCGGTGTTTCTTGAAGTTGATTAAACACTTTCGTAAACTGTTCTAAATCTCTATCATCTGGTGAAACTATAGTTTTTTACTCTGATTCACGCTAAATTATAAATATCTGCATTCCTTTATTATGTGTAGGTGGGAAGTGACATCATTATTGTATATAATGTAAATATATGGTTGTGTTGGTTAATTTTATAAAAGAAAAAAACAAGATAGGATGGATGACTTCGCCCATGCTAAGCAATACGATCTCCTAAAATAATTAGCGGAAACTTCCCCCTCTCATTTTTCGGTTATTTGATGAGTAACTAAATGCATTTTTAACAGCCAGATGTAAAAGAAAAAAAAACTTGCTTTGCCTAGATTTCCTTAATAATAATATATACCATACCTTACAGAATATTTTTTTCAAAGATTTATTTAAGTGATGAAGATGGGGCAGCCTGGTGGATATTATTGAGAAGGGTGAATAAATAAATCCAGAGCTAGTATTCAGGCAAATTTATTAGGATTATATCCCTTCGCTATAGGCCAACGTTTCGGAGCTCAAACGGCTCCTTCTTCAGGACCATGCGGTGTCCGAAACGTTGGCCTATAGCGGAGGGATATAATCCTAATAAATTTGCCTGAATACTAGCTCTGGATTTATTTATTCACCCTTCTCGATTTATTTAAGGTTTTTTTCACATCTCAGGACATTTAGATGCAGTATCTAAATATTTCAATTGATTGGAAGTTAATTAAATTGAAATAAATTTTTTGGGATCCCAGATCCTAGCACAAGTTTGGGTCATCAGATTTACATAAAACATAGATTTCATTTAAATTATACGGCTGACCCAGCAAAAAGGTATTTAGGCATAAAAAGAAAAAGAAATAAAATTTATCTTTTAAATAGAACCGCTCTTAAAAGGTATAGAGAGGGCAAAGGCAAAAGTAGTGGACAAGTGGAAAAGTTTAACGAATCTTACTTCGAATGTTTATTAATCATTTCACATCTTTTTATCTCTATGGAATTGGTTTTGTTTATTTTGCTGTTATTTTGGTTTATTTTAAGATAACTCAATCAGATGTCAACTTTTTACTTTTTTAAATTGCAATATTAATTAGCTTTCATCAAGACTTTCATAAACAAGAGACTAATAAATTATTATATTATAATTAAATCCAAATAATAGTATGAATTTAAGTGTTATTTTTTTCAAGTTTTTTTCAAAAATTGATATACTTAAATCATCAACTTTGAAGGTTAGTTATTAACAGCAATTAAAAAAGAAATAATATTAATCAAAAAAAAAAAAATCTTAGAGTGTACCCGTTTAATTATAATGGATATGTTGAAGGAGAAAGTAAATATTATTTCTTTTTTTAAAGAGATATAAGTAAATACAATATATAATTCCAAGTCTTGAGAATATGAAAAATTTATTTTACTATAAATAAGAATTATATTGAATAATTTTTGGTTCAATCTTAGAGCTATGTAAATTATAATGAAAATATTCAATATAATAATTATTTTAAGTAAAATCAAAATATGTGCCGATATATTTATTTATACCTTAAAAAGTTTTTTTATAATTTTTTGAAATTAAATACAGTAAAATTCTACTGGTTTGATTATTATCTTTAATTTGAATGCAATTTGATATTTCGATCACCTTCCTACAACTACCTTAAAAAAGGCTTAGAAGGTTCGAAATTAACCAGAATTGAAGTTACTTTCAATAAAGAAAAAAATTTCTTTCATTTGATAAAATAATATTAAACATTCCGGATCTAATTAAAAGATTTTTATTTTAATATTTGGCTAATTTTTACTATCTCTGAGCCACGGGTCACGGGCTATTTTAATATTAAAATAATTTTATTTTATTATTATTTTGATCTTTTGATATTAACTTGATAATATTCTCAATGATCTTTTTATTATATATTATATAATAATATAATTATCTTAATTATAAAAAATTTTAAATTACTCACAAAATGGATTCCAGAGATCATGGCTTCCAGCATCACACCAGAAGGGTCCAGGTTAAATTGATGAACGTGTATTAATAAACGAATAATTATTCCAAGAATCGACGTCTCTGTTAAGAATAATAAAATATGTTAAAATAATTACTAATTAAGGTATAAATCATTATTCTTCTTCATTTGATGTATTAATAAATGCAAAAACAGGTGTTAATTGAATGAAAATAAAAAAATCATTAAATTCATTTAATATTCAAGAATAACTGATAAATTATTATTACGTACATAAATAGTAATAAATGCAGTAATTATTTATTTCAGATTAGGATGCAAATAATTAAAAAGAGAAAATAAACCTCACCTTAACAATGATTTGCTGCTTGGCGTTGCTCCTTGGCGGGCGTTCTTCGTTCAGAGTCAAGTTAGCTGATCTCCATCTACAACATCAATTATTATTTAAATTCAAAAACAATTATAATTTTTATTTTGATAATCTTTTATTTTAAAAAGGAAAGAAAATTAAAATGAATGAGATATATATATATATAATAATTTATAAAAACAATTGCATAACATAACTAATTTTATAACAGTAATTATTAATTAATCGGACTAAAGTATGAATTGACCTGAGATTTAGAAGGGTAACATTATTTGTTTAATTCCCAATCCCATAATTTTCTAGCTTAAATATTTTCCCTTAATATTAAAAATTGTATTTAATTAAAATTTAAATAAAAGGGAAAGCTTCATTCTGGCGCATTTGCTAATCAAAAAAGAAGAGCTACGTTCGGACCATTGCACTCCAACAGCTACACCACTTTATTTGTTAATTTGTATTCCCGGGCCGTATGGTCCCGGGTTCGCTTCCCGTCCCAAGCGAGAAAATTTTATTTGTCTACCAATCATTTGACATGAATAGGGATGGAGCCCAAAGACCTTGGATGTCGAAAAAGACCTTTAAAAAAAATAAATTTGTATTGTTGTTTGTTGACCTATCCACCCCCATCTAGGACATGAAGTCCTACTTCTAAGCAGGTCATTAATAAATTTATTTATTTATAAAATTCAACTTTTTTTGGCTTATTGTATTAAATTTTGTTTAGGGACTTCTTATACCATTGTACCGTATGTATCATTGGTGGGCAAAATGGTCATCTTCCAAAGTTCAATGTTATTAAATTAGAAGTAGAAGCCCGTATTTATCGAAAAATTTGTTTATTTTCTTTTTTTGGAGATGATATTTTCTTATGAAATCCAAATTAAAATGCATTCTAATTATGTCAAGACTCAACTATCATATTTTCTTTCAGAAATTCCAGAGAAAAAAGAAAAAGAACCTACTAGAAAATGTAACTGAATAATTTCAGTTCAGACGGATTGCTAAGAAAAATAATCATGAGTTATTCATCCAGTCTTCATTATTGGCTACAAGTTTCAAGAATATTTATCATCTGAATGTTTTTCAACAGCACAACTACCTGAGAAACAATACCAACTTAATACAACAAATCAACTTAATGATTATAAAAAATATAATGAATTTTTCTTCTTGAGATTAAACATACTAGGTATATCTTATCCATAGTATAAATTTTTCTTGTAATAATAAAATTAAAATGTGGGATCAAGTCCTTGATGTATATTGGGGAGTTATAGTTAAAGAAATAAATTTTCGGCTCAATTTATTTATTTCCTAAGCTAACAACTTTACGCCAACTTCAAAAAATCTGATGTGACTGAACAGATAGACAGACCATGTCGCGAAAACCACTTTTTTTGATTCAGAGGACCTCAAAACATGTATATCTATTAAAATCTCGACATCGAATTTTTGACAAGAATCCAATATTTTCTCTATATATATACATATATATATATATATTACATATTATATACATAGGTAAGAGAAAATAAAAACATAAAATAAATGTATTTGGCTGAATATGTATTCATTTTTTTTTTGGATCACTGTATATAATAAAATCGATATAAATAAATGACGATAACTATACTATCTCAAAGTATAATTATTTCGTATACGAGAAAGTAAAAAGATAATCCAAAATGAATCAAGTGCGTCAATTTGGCAAACCAACAGGCCGGGTTAGAGGAGTTCTGTTCTGGTTGAGCCCACTTGCATGGGAAACACGTGTTTATCTGCTCTATGGCTGGCTGCACAAGTCCGTTGGCCCTTTTACCATTACCTAGACCTCTGGCTCTACCTGGCCGAACCTTCAGGGGAGGTGACCTTGGCTCTTTTTTCTATCATTATTAGCTTCCAAATTTATCTATTTCTACTAGAACAACCACTAATTAACTATCAATCTCATCTAGGATCTCCCATTAGCATTTGCTAAAACTGATAACTGATCATATTCTAATTTTTAATCATTAGACTAGACATTTCCCAACATTATTTATCGAATAATAGCTAGAAGAGAAATAGAAAAAAAATGTTATATCTTTAAATCATAATAAGCTTTTTTTAAAAGACATCATTAAAGACTCTTGAAAAGAAATTCATTAATTATAGTTTGCAAACTATATAAATTAATAAAAAATAATAGCATTTTATTTGTACTAAAAAAATCAAAATATGTTAATAAAAGATTGTCATAATTAATTCAAGAGAAGAATAATTTACCCAAATAAAAAGTAACATTTCGCTCTTTTTGTAACGAAAAATTAATGTAAAGAGCATATTTTATGCAATGTCAATTTTGATATGATTACACTCCAAATCATAAACTGATCTGTGGCTTAAAATGTGTTATTATTATTATTATTATTATTATTAGTAGGCCTATACAATCGTAAAATTTAGATCCAGACCAAAAAAAAAACGATTTTGATCCAGATCCGAAAATCCTGGATCGGATCGGATCCAAAAGGACAAAAGGATCGTGATCCTGTCCAACCCTGACTGCCGGAAATTAAATATACTGTTTATAATGGTGATGTTGAGGTCGACAGAAAAAATTTGGTGTTACAAGCACAGAATGCCAAAAATGACCTAGCAGCGAAACATACCCAGAAACGGCCCTGCCTTTTTTTAGCCTAACTATTTTTCAATTGCTAAATTCAAAATCAAAACAACTTAAATAATAACTAAAGATGGAAAAATAAATAAAATTGATGCACAAACTTTTGTATTTATATGTTATCGTAAAAAAGGCAAAAAAAATCTGGTGTCACTGGTCGCACAGCACACAACTTTCTCTTACCTTCGGTATCGTAAGATGTGTTCTGTGCTTTTTGTGTCGACATATATTTAGTTCCCGACAGTACGATACATTTGAATTCAGATGTAAAATTTATAAGTTTGGGAAAATATTTATATTTTGTATCAGGAATGAAAGTTGAAAGAAAACGCAGCCAAAATTTTTTCTTTAAAAATATATTTTAACAGCTGACGTTTCGACTTTGGTCAAAGCCATCCTCCGAGGATGTTAAAATATATTTTTAAAGAAAAAATTTTGGCTGCGTTTTCTTCTAACTTTCATTCCTGATACAAATTCCTCCAGCCATAAAATACTCTTATACTAATTTATATTTTGTTACCATTGCAACCATTTCTCCTGTTTCCTATGAAGTACAAGAGTAAAGTGGTCTTCAGAAGATTTCAATGGCAAAATGAGAGCGAATTTTGAGAAAATCGAAAAAAGTGAAAAAGTACATCAGTAAACTACTAGTACTTTTTGACCGATTTTGTTTAAAAGCTTATTTTCACGCCCTAGGGGAGTGCTTAACTTAAATATAAAATTTCAACCTCCTAGCTCAATTCCTTCATGCTTTAAATTGAACACACAGACAGACGGACAGATCATGTCGCGAAAACCACTTTTTTGAATTCAGGGGATCTCAAAACGTGTAGGCCTATATCCATCAAAATCTCGACATCGAATTTTTGACATGAAACCAATACTTTCACTCTATATATATATTACAGATACGTAAGAGAAAGTAAAAGACTTGGGATTGATTCTAAAAAATAACAGACACCTAACAAAGCAAATATAATAACGCATTACATTAAAAAATTTTATTTTCCATTTTTGTGATTGAGTTGTTTAATCTTCTTTCTTTATTAGAACTAAACATGATATAATCATCACTAACTGTCCCTCCTAATTGAGTAAAGTTAGTTTATAAATTAAATCGTTCTTTCTATCAGTTGACAGCTGTCAATTGAGAATATAAAATACACATATAGCTAAAAATATTTAAGATCTAAGATTGTTTAATTAATACTATTGTTATTCCAGTTTTTTAAACGAAAACGACTTTTTAAGTCTTCTCTGCTGCCATAAAAGGATTTTGATTATAATCAAGAAGCTAACGAATGTATCATTTACGAAGAGACAGCAAATGATTTAGAAACAATTCAACGAGTAATCTGCTGATTGCTTTTGATTGACGATCAATTTTCAGAACACTAAAATGATGAAATTCAACCTTAAAAAAAAAAGATGAAGAACCGCTAGTTTTTTATTTTCATTCCTTTGGATTCTTACCAAATATAACTACAAAATTGATCTATCAAACGCGCCCTCAACAAGTGCAAGACAAAGGCCAAACAATTTTGCCACCCTTAAATCAAAAACATTATAAGACTAATCAAAGATTCTACCTGGTCAAATAGTTTTCATGAGTTTATTTTATTTATTCTTAAAAGAGAAGATTGGCTTTATCAAATAGATGCTATATAAATACTCTAAATGAGTAGAAGACAAATGGTCGATCCAGGTGGGGGCGTCCTTCACGGCAGACCGCCTCGCTTGCTTTCCTATCTCGTGGGAATATCATACAATAGCTCCCCAGAACGAGAAGAAGGCGCCTTTCATTTGCAACTTGTATATATGGTTCAGCGGACGACCGGAAACGCCAGGCGGCCACTCATTTGATCCAAAGTACCTATGAGCTGTTCGCGAAGAGTGAATCACCAAAAATTACATATTTGGAAGGTCAATTTCTTGCTATGGACTCAAATTACATACTCTATTAATTCCTTAAAAGTTTGTTTTGTTCTTCATTTACTTTATATTCATATTAATTATTTATCTAGTTCAAGACTGAAGTGTAACAAAGATATCACTATTTCGGAGAGAAATTAACAATTATGAACCAATAAAATATTATCATAATAATGTCAAAAAGTAGATGAAATCATTCAGTTCTTTTCATTTTGCAATTATCTGTCCAGACAACCATCTTTCTCATCGGGAAACAATTGTTAAGGTGCGCGTCTCGGGGTGCTAATTTTGGGAGATTCCAGCGGCCACAATTTTCAAACTATCACCTCAAATTTTTTTTAATTAAAGCTATCTAAAATATCTACAACTTATAGAAGCCCTTTTTTTGATTTTCGAAAAAATAAAATTTTTTTTTAGATTAATCACATTAAATAAAAGATATTTTTAAAAAATTCGCTCTATATGTTATAGATAATTAAATTAGTAATCATTGTGTTAAAAAATAATTAATTTTAATTAGCTGGAATCTTTCAAATGAAATGGAATAAATCCCTTGTATCCCTATGGGAAAAACTATCGCCATCTCTTGCCGCCTAGAGTAACTCGGTAGTGAATCGTGTCCTAACGGTTTTTCGAGACGCGCACCTTAAACTAGTTTTGTTACACTTACACATCAATATGGAAATAATATCAAATTATGGCAGCATTTTCACATCCTTCCTCAGTAATATCAAATTACTATTAAGTTTTTCAGTGGAAAATGCCGTAAAAAACAGCACGAAGATGGAACAATTTGAAGAGGCGTTGAAATGTGCGCAATTTTACACCTATTTTGACTCAAAGTGGTTTTACACAAAATTGGTAAATTTTTATTGAATAATTCTTAAAAACAAACATTTTATTGCCTGAAATTCTACCATTTATAAGATCTGGGGTGCCGGGAGATTTGGCGGTCATTTAGAGCATTTATATTTTGTATATTTATAAGGCTTCCCCTTCTTACCAGTACTATTTTTCTTATCCGAGTATTTATCACCACTTGCACCATTTCCCCTGTTGGCTAGCAGACCCCAGACATTAGGAGGGGAGGGGGGGACTACCACCCTCTCGCATCATCCGAACCCCCACGAAAAAATTTTCGGGCTACGGCCATTTTATTCAGAATCTGAGTTGTGCTCACAAAAAGAGATTTTATTTTATCAAATTTCTTAACATTTTTCATCTAAATATGAACAGAAAAAACTTTCTTTACCTCTTAGAAACGAAGCTGGATTATTGGTGATTATGAAGATAGATGAATAAAACCACTAGGATGATCGTTCCAACATTTGCATACATTTCGTCGGACTTCATCCAGCCAGCAGTCATGAAGAAATCTTCGGCTTTGCCTAAAAAAAAAATATTCATTATAAATCTGATAAGCACGAGTTTGCTGGAATTTGACTTTCATTTGAAAATTTGGTGGCTGTAAATATATTTATTTGATTTTTAATAAGGGAGGTTCGGCCAAAAAAAAATGCCTTTATATGCTTCTCGACTCCGAAGTCGTTTCCAGATATGAGGGGCTCAGAGCAAAAGTGGGCCATGTCCACTTTTTACTCTTTTGAGAATAAATGAATCAAAGTTAAAGTCTTATATTTAATTCGTCCTAAAATATTCAACATTTATTCATTTTTCATCTCAGCAACCATTAAGAACTTAAATTATACTTTATCTAAGTACATATTTTAAATTTTATATTCAGATTTTCAGATTTTTTTTTTTTTTTAAGGAACTGCTCCACTCTGAAGGATTAGTATTGAAATTCGGACACGCTTCATTATTACACCGAATAACTACCATAATTTACTATCCAAAATGGGAAAAATAAGGAAATTGTTTACATTTGGACTTAGTTCACTTTTGTTTTGAACCTCTCATATATTTAACTGATATATTTGACTAAAGATGATACTTCTTGGGAGAGAAGCATATTCTAGTAAATGCTTTTTATTTGGCTGAACCTGCTCTTATTTCATTTTAAAATTTAATATCTAAGAATTAATGAATCATCCACAAAACTACTTAGGACCTTGTTTTTTCTCTTTTGCTAATTTTTGGATTATTTTTTTGTGAAAGGTAAATTCAGGAGCCCCTTTGGTCTTTCTTTAGATTTATTATTATTCTTTAAAATGGGTTAGGTTCATCTTTATAAATATATAATATATATATATATTGTGAATGAATAGAAAATTGAAAAAGAAAAAAAATAGAAAATATATTAATACCTTTTAAGCCTATGAAAATTATAAATCAGATGCAGGAGAACATTTTCGATTTTATATAAAAATTAGGTAGAACACTTGGAATTTTAATGAAAATATTTAAAAATAACTTAATTTTAATAAAAAAAAGATGTGATTATAAATAATTTTGACGGGGAATATTGAAAATAATTATAATTTCACACTACTTGATCTTCCATAAAACAATTATTCCACAAAAATAACTTTCATTGTTAAATTAGAGTTAAGTTAGTTACAAAATATTTAAACATGTATATAGTTAAATTCAACTTTCCCAAATTTTTTTAAGTAAAAAAATATTAATGTTTAAATAAAAAAAGATTTAATTTAATACATGATTTTTCCCTTGAATCTTGGTTTCATCAATATTTTATAATAATGGTCTATTATAATTCTGTATTAAAGTTCAGGGTGCTTCGGCAGTAAAAGCCATTGGCGCCAAAATAGTATATAATATTTTCTTTAAAAATAAAAAAAATTATAAATCTAGAAAAAAGTATTCTAATTAAATATTAAATTAAATTATATATACTCTGTGATATAAAAGTTTTTTTTCTTTCATTTTGTTTTAGGGTTTTTAATTGTTTACTATTTAAGTTGGCAAAACTACATTTTCAAATCTGAAAGAAATTATGATTGGCATAACCTGTGAAGACAATTTAAGTTTTAATTATTAAAAGATGGGTGCAAGAAAAAAACGTTCAAATACAGTAAGTAAAATGATATTATTTATAAAGTATTAAATTTAATTTTCAAATGAACTAGCCTCCAGCTGAAACCGACAATCAGGAAGGGAATAGTGCTCAAGAGCCAAATCAACAAGAGGAAGAAAAGTCAAATGAACCAAAAAAGCCAGTTTTCAAAGCCCAATCTCTTCAGGTAAATTATATTAATTAGCCATCTTTCTTAAAATAAATCAATTCAAAACTTTTTTTTTTAATATATAGAAAGTGATCTGACAATATCATCTATCTACAATTTCAATAGTTTACTGGTAGCACAAAAAATTTTCGTGTTTTCTTTTCAATTCAATAACATTATTCTATTAATGATAATTTATTTTAATTAATTAAGACTTCCTCTTAGTCAGCTATTGTCAGATTACTCTTGATGTATATATATATTCGTATAGAGCTGTATATCTTCTGTTGATTTTAACCTCGCTAATGCTCAATAAATAGTGGTCTAATTTCAAACTTTTGAATTATAGAATAAACCTCTGTTTCATACAATTTGAATTCTTTACCTTATTTGTAATATGCTTCGATCTCCACAAGCTGAAGATCCAAACAACCTTTCATTGCTAAAGTTAAAATAAACTAGTAGTTGTTTCTTGATGGCTGAATATTATAATATGAAGATGTGGTATATGGGCATCCAAGGCAAAAATTAATATAAAAGTCTATATTTTGGCAATACTTCGAGCCTTAATGAAGTGTTCGAACGGCACTCGAATCGTCGGTCGTCGACAAAACACTTTCTTTTATTTTTTGCCTTGGCTGCTCATATACCACATCCTCATAAACATACAGTATCTTTATTTGTTCTTCAAAAATATTTTAAAAATGATGTCCTTTTAATTAGATTTATTTAGAAATTGGACCCAATTTATCATCTTTTTATTTTAATATATTAAAGTTTAAAGTTTTGATTCATTTTTTACTACCAAAATAAACTATTATCACAAATTATCTGAATAGTCTGTCCATTCTATTGTACGATATTTAATCTAATTGATTATTTATTTCAAAATTTCAGCAATTGAAGGGCTCTAATAAAAAACGAATATGGAAATCTCTCAAACAGATTATAGCTCAAGAAAAACCCATCTATCAGGCAAAAAAATTACCTCATTGTAAGTTTCAATGACACTAAAATTTTTTTTAATATATATATTGTTCTAATATTGTTCAAATTAAATTGACTTTGTAGCTTCTTCGCCTGTTCGGCCAAAAAATTATAAAAAACCTTTTAATTTTAAAGTTAGTTATTATTGGCAGAACACCCGTCCTAGGCGAAGAAGCTGCAAAGTCAATTTAATTTGAATAAAACTCGTCTGAATTAGCATCAAATCTAATATTGTTTGTAAATATTTTGTTTTTATATAGATAGTACTATTGATGCTCCTCCTTCATTTAAACCTCACAAGAAATATTCTGACATATCTGGATTACCAGTGAGTTAATAATTTATATCAAATATTTTGTAACTGCTATTATATGTTATTAATTTTCTTTTTTACTTTTTCTTCTCTTAAAAGTTATATATCAAATAATAATAGATTATTCTAAACGACTATATTATATAGATTGGGAGTCAGAGCGGAAGGTAGTAAAGAGGAAATCTGATGGGCAGTAAAAGGTCACAAAGTTGTTATTTTCATGTTAGGTTAAAGCACACTGATGCTTTTTCTCATATGATTATTTCATTGTTTTGTTTTTAAAAAATGAAAATTTTTAATGAGAATTCCAATCTTTTTTTTATAAAAACAATATAATAATCACATGAGAAACTGGATGGGTGTGATTAACTATGTCTCTCACTTTACTTTAATTGGTAAAATATATATATATATATATATTTTATATATATATAAAATTGAATCTTTTTATCTAGAGAAGTTTTGCAACCTTTTTCGAAAATCCTCAGACGTATAGGAATAGTCTTAAAGGATCAAATAAAAAGTATTTTTTTCTAAACTTTATTTGAAACTAAACAGTATTTTGCTCAGGTATTACAATGAGGTGGCTTTAAGTTATTTATATTAATATATAAATATAATATCTAGTCATATGAACGTAAAGCGCATTTAATAATCATAAAAAACAATTATTTGCTTAACAGTTTTTGTAAGTATATTTTACTTGAGCGAGTGTCGACTCACTAAATAGAGATACGCTCAATGTTGCCTCTAATGACCTCTGTGAGCATTTTTTTTTGTGAGTGCGGAATTTTAAAAAATAAAAATTTTTGTGCCCGCGAATATTTTTCATATTTACACGAACAGCTTAGAGGAAACACTTAGTAAATTATTTATATAGGAACATTTATTTATTTATTTACTTAATTTTTTTTTTTTTTTTTTTTAAGGCAAAATATACAGATCCTCAAACAAAGTTAAGATATGCAAATTCAGAAGAGTTCCAAACTATTCGGAGTCTTCCAATGGATATCACAGCTGGTTATTTAAATCTACGAGGTGCAATGCCAAATATATAAAAAAAAAAAAAATTTTCTAAAAGTGAATTTCTTATATTCATGAACTCTCTCTTTTATTGCTGTGATGAATATTAAATTATTTATTTTTTAGTCTAAGTTATATAAATTCTAATATTTTTAAAAACTTCAACTAAATATTATATAATAGTGATAGGATGATTGATTAATCGATATACCGGTAATTTAATCGAAAAAATTTTAATACAATTTCCGATTATTATTTTTTGTTATCACTAAACCAAAGACCAATCTTATGTTGCCGAAAAGACTGTGTGAGTGTTTAAAAAAATAAAAAAAAAAACCAGTGATATCTTTGTTTTATTTCATCCTATCATTATTTTATAATATAATAATAATAATAGTATGCTTTTTACAATATTAATCATGCTAGATTTTTATATAAAAAACAAATTTCAACTTATTTAAAAAAAATATAAATTAAATTCTAGGAAGACATATTTTTTGAAATGTTCAAATTAAAAAATTAATTTGTATTTCATATATATATTTCTTTAATTAAAAATAATATCGATATTTGTGTGTTTTTTAATGCAGACTCGCCCCTTGGTATGTATATATAAACATGAATCCAGTGACGTCATTTCAGTTTTTGCTTGGGTGGGGGGGGGGGCAAAAATTGTTTGCTTCCTGAGCTACTTTACATGAAAAGGTACTAAATCTTCATCGAGGTCAAAATTGAGTTTTTATGCTTTCTGAACAGAACACATCCTGATGAGCAAGCCTGTGTCTTTAGAATTTTTGTTATCAATTTTTGTTTGGAAGATATGAATTTTTAAAATTTTGGTTATGAAAAAATCTAGTTTTGAGAAAAATGAGTTTAAATTCTTGTTTTTTTCAAATTTTTTATAGAAAATATATCTATTCTGATGAATCGAATATTTCATCACATAAAATGAAGAACTAGAGAATCGGAATCAGTAATAAAAAAAAAAAAATCTATTTTATTGATCGGCTCTCCTGAAAATTTAGCCAAATGAAGATTTGGTACCTTTTCATGCGGACGGCCACTTATAATCATATACATTGGCGTAGCCAGAAATTTTTGATGGGGGGGGGGGGGATCAAGAAATTTTTTTTCATAAACTTAAGATTATTTCAGGGTATTTATAAATCATTTTGGTTTGTTTTTTTAGCTAGAGTAAATTATTATATTTTACTTTCTCTTACCCTATGTGAAATATAATTTGTATTAAATATCTAGTCATGGCTTGGGTCCCATGGGGGGGGGGGGTTTGAACCCCCAAACCCCCCCCCCCCCTGGCTACGCCTATGATCATATAGCTCTATATTTTTATCTATACCATCTTCTATACTTATTTATAGAGAGAGTTTGTTTGTATGTAGGAAGTGAGCTCAGAATTTACTATTTTCTTCCAAAAGGACAAATACCCCCCCCCCCCCCCCCCGTAACGTCCCTGCTTTCTTCCCGTAGAAGACATCCAGCCCTTTAAAATTGATATTTTATCAAAAAATCAAATCAATTAATGAAAATTATAAAGAAATGACAAATTAGGTATAGGTATATACTTTGCAGCCAAAGAATTAAATAAAAAACTTATTTAATTGTTAATCGTCGACGTTTCGGTCGCAAATCACAACCTTCCTCAGGACGATTAATTGTTAGAATATAAGATTACCAGTATTATTTTTAATTATCATTGTAAATTATACAATATTTATTTAAGCTATATGTATTAAGAGTGAGTGACTTGCTCGCTTAGGACTTCTTAAAAACAATTGGCTGCAAAGTCTCCTATATCTAATTCAAACAGCCATTTCTCATCACTAGAAATGACAAATGTTTAATGTGCATATATGACAACAAGAAACAGCCTATTATCGATTTAAATACATTATAATTTTAAATAATATAATAGGATTGATTTTTTTGTCATGATTTGATTCTAATCTCCAAGAGTCGTTTATTTTGAAAGCAGCATAAAATAATTTGCGATGTAAAGCGAAATTTTTATTTAAGAAAATATTAAGGAGTAAATTGAAAATAAATCCCACCATATTCGTTTGTAACATTCTTTTGCTAAGATCAATTCAAAGATCTATAAAAAATCTTTGGAGAAAATTTTTCAGTTATTGTATATATATATATATATACATGTATATTTTATAAAAATTGTAAAAGAGCGTTCTAAAAGTGAATGATTAATTAATTAAGGGGAAAAGCAGATCTACTAATATGGGATAAGTATATTGGAGTAGATAAGATCTATTTAAAGGCGATTTCAGTCTTACAAGTGTTTTGGTAAATGAAATGAAATTTATTATGCTTTGCCTAAAAGATGGTGGTTGTTTTTTGGCATAAATTGATACATCATTTCATACATTACCAGAGAGACTAGATGTCCTATAATTGGTCGATGATACATTTGTTTCATATCAAAACCCATAGCTGTATAGAGTATTCGAGCAGCATCGTGACATTCTGAAGTTACCAATTCAACGCTTGAATATCCCTGAGATTGACAAAAATTAAGTGCTTCCTGAACAAGTGCTTTTCCAATTCCTAAAATAAAAAAATATTGTTCAATTTTGATTAATTGGCGGGATACAGATACTTAATGATTGGATTATGTTTTTATAAGCATGAATATAAATTGAAAAATGATTTTGTTTCCTTGACATGATTTAATTATAAAAAATAAAATAAGATCTATTTTTATAAAAATCTCTTGTTTTGCCAAAAATATGCTGAAACAGGTCGTTATTAAAATTTTCAATTTTCTATTGGTGCTTATAAAAACAAAATACAAATAAATAAAATTAATAAAATACTAAATATCTACATATATATATACTAAGCTAAGAAAAGAAACATTTGTTTGGACAGTTTTGATTGGTATGCAGTGCACACATCTTTATTTGTTCAATCACTAATCTTGATGAAATTCAATTTTAACAATGGCAGAGTCGAGTCGGGGAGGATCATACCATATATATATATATATATGGGTTTTTTAAACATTAGTTAATAGAAACAGTTAATAATTTTTGGACACACATGATAAATATTGAAATTTAAAAAAATTTAATGAAAATATTCGTTAATTTTAAACTGGTAACCCTTGGCTCTAGTTGAAACATTATGCTTTAATAGGAGAATAAAATTCAAGTAACCTTGTGTATCATACTTGAAAATATTCGTCTTTTTAACCCTAAAAAGTCAGTCCCTTGGCATGCACCAGCTCAAAAAGGGAACTTTTAAATGCCAATTTATTTTAAACTATTAAATTTATATCATTATAATTCATATCGATATAATCTATTAAGCGTTGTTAATTCATAAATTTTGATTTTCGTATAGCCTATAAAGAGAAAGTATTGTAATCGTCAAAAAATTCGACTTCAAGATTTTGATGATTCTACACGTTTTAAACCTCCCTGAATCAAAAAAAAAAGTTTTGGTATTATGTCTGTGTGTGTGTGTGAACACGAGTGCTTAAAAGCCAAAGCAGTCAGATCGATAAAAATTTGGTAAATACTCCTTACACTAAAATTGCAGATTTCTATCAACTTTTGGAAGAAGTACTTTATCTAAAAAGTTTTTTCAAAAATTTTGAAATTTCAATTTTTTAATGAAAATTATTGTAAAAAGTTTTTATTCTTTGACATTTTTTCGAAAACTGAATAGTTTTTGAAATAATCAATGAAGAAAAAGAAATTTTTCGTTAATTTTGAAAAAAATCAAAACAAAATCATACAGGTGTCATTAAAAAACAAGTAAATTTGTGAAACAAATATGTAAAAATCCCGTTTTACCAGGATGGCATGAGAAATGAGGATCTTATTTTAATTCCATTTATATATATATATAAAGTGGTCGTTAAAAATTAAATTTCTTGTGGCGCCCCCTAAAAAAGCTTTCTTTTGATGAAAAAACACTAGGGGGCGCCGCAAGAAATTTAATTTTTAACGACCACTCTAATATATATAGGCCTATAGTAAATAATTATAATGGAGATATCAGCCAAAATGGAATGCTATAGGTTCAATAAAACTCCCAGAATAAGTCGTTTGGGCCTGAATTTATTTGGCCATCTTCAGTTATTGGAAATTATACACATAATACAAGGTGCACGTGTGATTGAACCAGGATATATCAATAATAAAATTTATTTGCTACAAAATTTTATGGCTCCTATGCTCAAGATCAGAGATTGGAGTTTTATTGAACCTAGAGCATTCCAATTTGGCTGATATCTCCATCTCTCTATTATAAACACATCACAGTCACAACTTCAAAAGCAAGTAATCATAATAATTATGCTAAAAAGACCTTTTCGTCGATATTTAGATGTTACTGCCATTCTTCTTAGCCAGGCAACATTCTCATGATTTCGGCTGCGTGTGATAGCAATTGTTCCAACAAGTTTTCGTTGTAATTTATCTAAGTATAGTCCATGGAAATGTGCTTCATTTTCCGTTAGAACTCGGTGTAAACTTTGCCCAGGAGGCTTAGCAATAAATGGCTCATATGCTTCAGCAACCCAAAAACCGGTATCTGCAGATGACATGTATAACCTGAGAATAATAATGAAAAAAATAAAAAAAATTATATCGTATTATCAGCACAAGTATACTTATGAAAAATATCGTTTAAGATCCCTAAAGATTATCTCATGAGCCCTAGTCAGGCTTGAGTTTTGTTTTATTATTTATTATATTATTATATATATACAGATTTAGTATATAGTAATTGAAGTAAAAAGTTTACCTTGGTATAGCGTCTACATCTTGTGTTAGTTCATATGCTTTAAAAAGATGTCCTAAATAAATTAACACATACATGAGAACAATAACCATGGGAATGGACATTATAGTGATCTGAAATGGCACTTGAAAGAAAATATACATTAAAGCAGCAAGTAAAATCATAGATTGGAAAGTTATCTCTCTTGTAAGGCCTGCCAAAAAAGCCGCATTTACTGTTGACATTGTTCCCTCTTTAACTATTTTTTTGCAGGCATTCTGATCACCCGGCATAAAAGGGCGTATTATAATATAGTACATTTTGAAAAGTCAAATAATATGAAAAATAAATAATTGTGAATAATTGAAGGGTGTGAAGCAAATGAGATTTAAAAAAAAAATGGCTGCTAGAAACAAAACCTTTGATCTTTACACTAAAATCCGATAGATGGTAGCAGTAGTATCAAATCACAGCAAAGTAGAAAATTTAAATTACATTGAATTTAATATTTTTTTTTAAACACTCACACAGAGTCTTTTCGGCAACTTTGGTCATATAAGACTTTACGATAACCGTTATTTACAGATATATCTATTTGGGGTCCAAGCATTCTTATTCAAGCCATTTGGTGGCTTAAATAAAATCATCTGACTGCCTGGGATCCGAACCCGCGACCCTTGGTATAGAAGGCCAGCACGCTAGCCACTGCACCCAGTCCGAGGGCTAGATTTAATATAATAACAGGGAACGATTAGCTAGATAGATGACAATGAAACAGGAATCTCCTTTTGAAAAAAAAAATAAATAATTTCATCTTTTTTTCAATTCTGTTTGAAGTATTTTGTTCTTTGGAAGGATTAGCCGTGTTTTTTAGAAGTCTTTGTTACTATTGAGCACCACCTAGGGGTCCCTTCCATGTCCCCTAAAAAAAGATCCCCATCTTCTTTTAAACCCTTTTGATCCAGATAGTAAAGGCCTTTAATCTACAGCTTGTGGTCATTTAAAAAAATTTATTTTTCATAGTATCTTCAAAGTGGTGGATAGTAAAAAGAAACAAATTCTAGGATATTCTTCGATCTACCAGTATTTTAATAATAGTAAATGATGTCTAAATGATTTATAGAAAGGTTTCTTGAATGAGGAGCAAGGCCAGCACGCTAGCAACTACACTAAGGCCCGAGGGCCACGTTCTACTTGGTTGGATTTTTTCGACAAGCAACTTCGGTTCAACAAAGTACACAGCTTCTGGGACAGACTAGCTACCCTCTTACAAAGAATTATATCTTATTCACCACCATCAGACTCCTGCCAAGTATATATATACTAGGAGAGATATATATATATATATATATATACTAGGGGCGATATATACATATATATACCTGGGGGGACATATACTAGGGGGGATATAAATATATATATACACTAGGGTAAGGCATAATAAAGAGCGATTTTTAAAAAGCTGTTAAGTAAGCATTTTCTGGAATAGTAAAACATTGGTTATTTTTTTAAGATATCTCCGGTAAGATCCGTTTGAAAACCCAAGTGTAGCGCTGTGCCGGCGAGCTGAGCGACGAGGGCAACTCTTACACGTTCAATGTTTTCAGGTATGCGCACAGTTTTTGATCTCCTAGTTTTGTTCTTTGTCGTTGACGCCCTCTCTTCAAAGTTCTCAACCCACTGCATGGCACCGGCTGATTCCGATTAATGTTCCAATTTAGCTTGATACGCGCGATGAAAGTGCGTATAAACGGACGTCATCTTACCGGAGTTATTTTAAAAAAATAACCGATGTTTTACTATCGCTTTTTCATGTAGATTGTGACATAAAAAAATTTGTTTTAACGAAGTTTTTGATTTTATAGGCTTTTGAAAATCTTTATTATGCCTAAGGTAATTTATTAAAATAATTATTTATAAAATTTTATGCAAGTATAATTTCAATGTAAAAGTTCATTATAATATTTTATAAGATTAATTATTTACAAGATAATTTTTTTTTTTTTACATTTGCTAAAAAGATACACTTTGTACAATCAAGTTTAAATTAATGAGCTTTTTTTTATTTTATTTTTTAGTTTTAATAATAACGAAATAAAGATTTAAACATAGAAAGATTAGAAGAAATAATTATTAATATTTTTTAATTATCAGGTTTGGATATGAATAAAGATGAAATTAAGATAAATCTATTCAATTATCATTGGAAAAAATTCAAAATAAAAATATAATCTATCACTTATACACAATAAATTATTTCACTCGAGAATAAGTAAAAAAATATACCAAGAAATTAATATATGTAATTATAAAATTATAGGCGCACCATTAAATATTATATTTATTCAAAAAATAAATTCCTTCATGTTTTATCAATTTTAGATTTCTAAATATAAGGATTGTTCCAAGATTCAAAGCATACATTATTAGATCAGTGGTTCCCAAACTTTTTAGGATCGCGATTCCCTTAAGGTAGGTTTTCCTCGGTGCGACTCTCACGATTAAACTTAAGCACTATTTCTTTGTATTTCCTATGAGCTGTTTTGCTCCGAGCGATTGCCGCTAGAGGTCGTTAACGAAGTTCGTTGACAGCTCAGTAAAAAGTCGTCAACGATTATTTAATTAATCTCAGCACTAAGTAACACTGTTCAACAGAAAGGCGGACTTTTTGTCATCTTCACGCAGATAGGAAATGATCTCTTCATTTCTTAGTTCGAACATATATATGTTTGAACTGAGAAATGAACACTGTACTGTTTTTTTTTGATCTTTTTATCCCATATGGAGAAGTATTTCGTCTTGCATCTCCTCAAAAAGACATTTCAGTAATAATATTTTACGTCTATTCAACTGTCTTTTTAAACACATTCTATAACAAAAACACAAACTTGCTTTATTATAGAACAATGTGACTGCGAATGAAGACTAGTGAAAAATAAACAAATCAACCAAACAAAATGGTATCAACGATTGTAGTGAGAGTCGCACCGAGGAAGACGTACCTTTAATATCTGAATTATTTCGTGACTCCCTAATTCAAAACATTGTTCAATCTGTCTAATATTAGTAGACTGCGCCTCACAGTTTGGGAAACATTGTATTAGATAGTTAGATAGAAATCATTTTAAAGATCTAATTAAGAAAACATTATAAATAAAGAAAAATTATAAATAATAAATAATATATTTACAAACAGAAATAATATTAGAATAGCGATGTAATGAAAGTAAAGAATAATTTTGTAAAAATATTAAATATACTAGTGATATATATATATATATATGTCATCCCAGTAAATATTAAATCAATTTTGTTTACTTTTCAGGGCACGACTTTTCAAGATTACAAAAATCAACATTTAGATTAACTTGCACAGCTTAATAATTATGTTTAGAGTCAGTCCTTGACTTGTCCACTTATATACAACGAAGGAAATACCTCCCTGCTTTTCTTAAGCCACTTTTCATAGACTGACCATATTGTCTTGTGACAAAAAAGGTACGGTGTGATAAAATGAAGAGTTGAGAAATAGAAGGGGTCTATGGACAATTTTTTAGTACGCCATTTACGTCTTTATGCATTATATACATAAATGTTATAATAGCATATAAAAAAGTGGTTCATAGACCACTTCTAATTTTCAACTCTTCAAATATTATGTATTCATAAAAAAGTTAGATGATAAAAAAACGTTTTATTATGTAAACATACTAATTCTAGAAGCAATTAGTCTGTAGTGACAGAATCGATTAGAAAATTTAGCGAATTTCAAAAGGGAGGAATTAATTTTACGTATTCTTTAGCATAAAGTCTTACGAGAAATAAATAAGACGCGGTTCAGTTTTCTAAAAAAATAAACAATAGTTTGTTAAAAACAAGAGAAAATTGACATTTTTATCAAAACGACGGTACGGCCGAGAAATATGAAAAAAAACGGTACTGTCGCGTTCAAAACAGTACGTATAGTCACCCTATTTATTCACTGAGATGACAGATATATATATATATAAATGTTCTGGAAGGTTTCCGCGACCGCGTGTATGCGAAGATAAGTTTTCTCGGGTTAAGTCGCTTTGACTCGTTTCGGCTCTTCTTTTGGAGTCTTCAAACACACATATATATATATATATATATATATACCGGAGTATATATATAAGAAATTATATAAAATATTTAAGATATTATATATATATCGCGTATGTGAGCCGCGAAATTTATACAATTAAATATTTATTAATTCATATACTCGAAAAAATAAAGGTGTGCCGCCGGGAGTCAAACCACGGATCCTCCGATTTGTACTCAGAGTGCAAATCGGAGGATCCGTGGTTCGTAATAAAAGTCACATTAAATTGTACAGTGAGGGACAATATTAAGTCTCACCCATGCGTTTTCTACTTGTGATTATTTCATTGTTTTAAAAAAAAAAATATTTTATATTTTTTAATGGAAACTTTCATGGTTCAAATGTAGAAAATACCCAATAAAGATTTTCATTTTCTTTTATAAAAACAATGAAATAATCACTAGTAGAAAACGCATGGGTGGGACTTAATATTGTCCCTCACTCTACCTATCTAGAGTTGTAAAATATTTAGAAATGGCTTAAATAAATATCCCTGCACCCTCAATATATATATTAATGTGACGTTTTTGTTAATAAAAACCTATCAATACATGGTAATCTTGTGTTTTTATTCTCGCTATTACAAATAGAAAAAGTGTTATTAATAAGAATAAAATTAGGAACCAACCGAAGTTTCGGTTTCGGCCTAAAACCAGCCGAAACTGGAGTTTGAAAAGATGAGATGAAAAAAAAAATGATTTTCGCAAGAGGGAAGTGATTATTTGAGTCACTAGGAAAAATTTACCAAAAAAAAAGATAAAATGATATGAATTTTTTATAGGAAATTTTAAGAAAAAGTTTAAAACAAGTTTTAGTTTCGGCAGAAAATAAAATTGAAGTCGAAATTCAGTTTCGGCTGAAATATCAGTTGGATCCTAAATACAACGTTTCGACTGCTAATTCTGCATCCGTCATCGGGTAGATGCATTCACTTTGAACAATGAACACTAAGCAGCCAATTAGGAGCCGTAATGTTGTATTTAATTGTAATTAATAACACTTTTTTGTATTTTTATTTGATAAAATAAACCACGATTTATGCCAAAAAAATTGTTTAGAGCAAATATTAATAATTTCGTTCCTATATGTGCTCATAGTGAACTCATAGTGTATGTACTGAGACATGCAGAAATTTTAACCTTATAAATAAATATTTATAATATTTAGGTGCGCCTTTAATAAATTATTCATTAATATCTAGAAATATTTATATTACACAATATATAAAAATTATTGTACGCGATTTTGAAATGAAAAATTTTTCGTTCTTTTTTATTTTAATTAAAAAATTGATTTAATTTTTCATGAACACATATTGATTCGGGGGAATATTTTGGTTATTTTCTATTAACAAATATTTTGTACATGATATTTACAAAGTCCTTGTGTAATTAAAAAAAAAAAGACAAATAATATGGACAAATATATATATATATATATAATATATATATATATTAAATGAAATAATAATAATAATACGGTATCAAAACACTTTAAAAAAACTAAGATTTTTTTTTAATACCATTTGATGATACTTTTACAAATTTATCTCTTTTCTTTATTTTTCTTAAAATCTAAATTAATTGTATAAAAATTGATTTAAGTTGTGGCTGTGATGTGATTATGATAGAGGGATGAAGAAAGCGGTCAAAATGGAATGCTCGAGGTTCAATGAAACTCTCAGACGTTTCGGCCTGAATTTATTTGGCCATCTTCAGTTATTGGAAATTATACACAAAATGCGAAGTGCACATATAAATGAACCAGGAGTTTTATTGAACCTAGAGCATTCAGCTGATATCTCCATTCCTCTATTGTATAATTGTATAAAATTCTATAAAATGGTGTTCTGATCTTTGAGAAAAAAATGCCATGATTAAATTAATAGAGAAGAAGGTGCAATCATAAGAGCTGCTGGTAATGTGGAACAGTAGCCTGTAGGGCTTGAGAGATCCTGTAATTTAGTGGTGATGGCATTAACTTCTGTGTTTTTTTAATAAGCCTGTAGTGGTCCTGACAGTCATCTCATGATTTATTGTCTTTTAAATAATTGTTTGAAGTTGGAAATCTTTATTGAAAGATTTCCATTTTTTTTTTATAAAGTTAACAACGGCATATGGTTGATTTATAAATTAGTTAATTTTAAACTGGTAAGCGTTGGCTCTAGTCGAAACATTATGCTTTAACAGGAGAATTAAATTCAAGTATGATACACAAGGTTTTTTGTTTCAATGATTTATTTATTTAACATTAACACCATATGTGTCATCATCATGAGTATGTAATTCACTTCCGATGATGACACAAATGGGATTAATGTTAAATAAATAAATCATTGAAACAAAAAACCTTGTGTATCATACTTGAATTTAATTCTCCTATTATAAATTAGTCTTGCTTGAAGTTGTGACTGTGAAAATGGCCAAATAAATTCAGGCCGAAAAGCCTGTTTTATTGAACTTCGAGCATTCCAATTGGGCTGATATCTCCATCCCTCCATTATAATTATAAATTATTCTACCAGCTATTCAAAAAAATTAAGTAATACCATGAAAAAACTCGTATGTTTTCATATTACTTCTCGGTGAAAATGCATTAATGGTCTGTGACTTGAGAAAGTAAGCGAATCCCTGATCCCAAGCTTGAGACGAGGATTCTACTATTGTGATATGGATTAGGGGATCGTTACGGTCTTAAGTAGCCGAAAAAGGTAAATTTTGCAAAGGCATTTTTACTTTCTCTTACCCTTTATTTCTGACAAATATAATTTTATTCAAACTAATTCTTGGAAGAAAAATATATACTATTTGCCGAATCAGGATTTGGGGCCCAGTACTATATATATTTTTATTTCGACAGAAAAACAAATAATTTTACACGGGCTTTCTGTACCTTAGTGGTAAGGTAGCATTCCGATCTCGGCAGCGACTGCCCAGCAGTGGCCGCGTCGCACCGCTCAAATGGATTTCTATGAATTAGTTAGTTTCCGACTCAAGCGACCGAGCAGCGCTGCTGGGCAGTCGCTGCCCGATTCCAGCAGCACTGTTGAGCCGCTCTGGAAGCGGTCGCTACTGCCGGGCAGCTACTGCCGAGATCTTTAGCTATGTCACAAGTAACAAGATATAAGCAAAAGAAAAGAGATAGAGTTGTAAAAAGTTGTGTTTTATTTAAAGCGAAACTATTCCGATTTTTTTTAAGTTTTTATTTTTATTTATAATTTGTCTTTTAAAGTATTAATAATAGTTCTGAGATCTATATTTGGTGGCATTCCAAAAATAATTAAAATATATTTTTGTTATTTATTTTTTAAAATTTCTTTCATTCGAAATTATTAGTAAAATATACACAAGGCCTCTATAATTACAATTAAACCCGTGGATTTGTTAGCATAATTTCGTATAAAAAATGGACATCCATACTCATCTGAAATTGAATTTCTTCAGGAAGAAATGACGTATGGTGATTGCAAGAATCATTTCATTAATTTCTAACTATTATATATATATATAATATTATTGCACTTTGGTTCGGATGAGTTCTAGAGCATCCAACGTTTGTATTGACCAATCAGGTTTAATAATGAGCACATAACGTGAACTGAGATAAATTTCCGATGCATGATCTCTTGTTGCACTTAATAAAAGTAAGCCCGTACTCAGTTCCCATGAAACAAATCCTTGCTGGCTTTTGTCCTCGGCAAGCAAAAAAGTCTCCTCAACAAAAACTTTGCTGATTCTGTAAAAGTAAAAAAATTATTAATATAAAATAAAAAAATTTTTAATTTTAACCTATCACTCTTGGTAATACAAGTAAAATCCTAATTGCGTTTTTAATTCATTGATCCAGTGCGGATCCCTCATGCGTCAGCTCTCCTTTGAAAAGCTAAGGAAGCCCACCGATGTTCGGAATAGGCTGGAAATCCCCGAGGCCAGATGCTTACTTTTTTTTTTTTGGAATGGGTGCAGACCAATGGTCACATGCAGCCAAGAAGAATATATTTAAAAAAAAAAAAAAAAAGAAAAAAGGAGAAGCATAAAAGGGGAACTCAAATGTGGGAACTGAGAAGATGCCTGTTGAGGTTAGACTTGAAAGTCTGAAGATTGTTTTGGAGAAGATAGACGCAGGGAGCTTGTTCCAATCAAGGGAGGTCATGGGGAAAAAAGAAGATTGGAATTGACTAGTGTTGTTAGTCGTGATCTGAACAGCATAGGGATGCTGGGACGATGCCTCCCTTGTGTTCCCTGTATATGTTGCATTGGGTGGGATAATTGATTTTATATAGAAGGAACCTGGGAATAAAACCAGCAGCTAGTGGACGCCTCTCACTTCAATTTAATTTGTAAATATTTCGACCGGCATCACTCCTGGTTATCATCAATACAAAAAAATGATTTCCCGTGTCAACCAATATGTTAAAAATATTTTCTTAGAAATTCAGGGAAGCGGTGGACTAATGCCTGCACGAGAGAACGTTTTGATGGTTTGCTGGTTTTATTCTCCGGTTCCTTCTATATGTATTTGATCCAGCAAAAGTTGTAATCGTAATAATTGATTTTATTAATAATTCAGCAGAGCATTGACCATGGTAATACCTATAAAAGAGAGAGAATGCAGACACGGTTCTTCTATGATCTAGTGACTGTAGGAATGCGGTGTGGGTAGAATCATCTAATTATAATGGAGAAATGGAGATATCAGCCAAATTGGAATGATCCAGGTTTAATAAAACTCCCAGAATAAGAAGTTTCGGCCTGAATTTATTTGGCCAACTTCAGTTATGGGGAATTATACACATAGTGCACTTGCATTGGGAATTAAACATATATAATACACATAATGCAAGTGCACTACGTGTATATAATTCCCAATAACTGAAGTTGGCTAAATAAATTCAGGCCGAAACGTCTTATTCTGGGAGTTTTATTGAACCTGGATCATTCCAATTTGGCTGATATCTCCATTTCTCCATTATAATCACATCACAGCCACAACCTCAAAAAGAATTATCTAATTGTACGCCTCTGTAAGGCGTCCAAGGAGGAGAGAGCGTCTTTCGAGGACCCGCGCCTTCTGATTGAGGTTTTTGATATTATTTAATATCAGTGGAATCTTGCAACTGCCACTGACCTCTCTAACATAAATATTATAATAATAACTAATAATAGCTTAAATATGACATAAGTCTGGACAATGATAAAAGTACTTATTTAAATATATAAAAATTGAAACTTACTGAGATGAACTGTCAGGTTTATTATAAGAGTTGATCTTTTTCCATTTCCCAGAAGTGAGATTTACAGCTATTAATTGTAGACACTCTTTTAAATCCATTATTAGAAATAAAACTCCCTGTAAAAAAAAAACAATCAATTAATCACACTTGAATTAGAAATATTTTATACTTAATAATAACTCTATACCCGCATTTTTTTTGTTGTTTATCATTTTAGGTGTTTTTGGAAGAAATATATATATATATATACCATTGTATATAAATTATATCTTTATTTCCTCCAAATTTCCTCTATGTTTTACTTTCACTAGCGAACTAGATAGAGTATTTTGTAAAATCAGATGAAAAGTAGGTAAGTATCTTACTTGCAAGCAAAATTGTCAAAAATAAGCATAGGTGGTATGGTACAGCATTTTATTATCTTGTTTCATGTTACTGCTGTACCACACCACCTGTACTTATTTTTGACAATTTTGCGTGCCCTGAAGATGAGTGCGACTTGCTCTCGAAACGTCGGCGACAGAATATATTGTTTTTTATTTCCCCTGGCTGTTTTCCCAGGAGGTTCCCTGTCCTCTTCTAATTTACATTGTAATTTTTCTCATATTGGACAATAATGGAAGTTTCTAATTACATGGTTTTAAACAGTGTATCTGACAAAAGTTTATCTCCACAATCCACACATTGCTGCAGTCGTTTTCTGAGCATGTCTTCTGGTTCTTGAAATTTCAGAATCAATATTGTTCTGTGGCTAGCTCTTCCAGGGTCTTGGAACGGTTACAATACACCTTTGACTTTAGGTAACCCCAAAGAAAATATATTTCATATATAGGGTAAGAGAAAGTAAAAATCTCATGGGGTTAAGTCCGGTGAGCGTGCGGGCCAGTTGAGATCCCCCTTCCGAGAGCCTTCGACGCACGGGATCTCAAACGGCCCGCACGCTCACCGGGCTTAACCCCATGCGATTTTCTACTTTGAAGTTACCTAAAGTCGAAGGTATATTCACACACTTTTTTCTCATTCACACTCTCACTCACACATACATTCACATAGTCTTTTCGGCAACTCAGGCCATTTAAGACTTTGGAGATATCCGTTGTTAATTAATATACATATTGGGGTCCAGGCATTCTTATTTGAAGGTGTATTGTATCTGTTTCTAGACCCTGGAAGAACAATATTGATGCTGAAATTGCAAGAATACCAGAAGACATGTTCAGAAAACGACTGCAGCAGTGTGTGGATTGTGGAGATAAACTTTTGTCAGATACACTGTTTAAAACCATGTAATTAGAAACTTCCATTATTCAGAAAAATAAAAATGTAAGTTTCTAACTGTTCATTATTTTTTTTATTTCAATCCCAAATCAGCAATTTACCGTGGGCCACCCTGTAGATCTTCACACCCAATGAATTAAAAATTTAGCAATGATTGACATGAAAAGTGAAAGTGAGACAACAACTTTAGATGCTATTAGAGAAAAAATATATATATTTATATATGTCACTATATATATATTAAGTGGGAAAGAAAATCACGATTTATCTTTTATTTTCAATTTATTAATAATTATTTTTTGCCAAAAAATTTTTGAAATTAAAAAAAAATTAAAATTAAATATACAAATTAAACACTAGGTTATTTGTTTCAAAGGTTTTAATAATTATAAATTAATTAATTATCAGAAGTGATGTATTAGAATGTAATCACTCCTGATGATGACAAGTAATTGTAGAAAAACGTAATAAGTGTTAATTTTTAATAAAAACCTTTGAAACAAATAACCGATTGTTTAATTTGAATATTTATTTTTAATTTACAAACTGTTTCAAAGAGAACCAAAGGTCGAAAGTTTAAATCTTATTTTGAAATTTTAATAATATATACTCTATTATATATATATATATATATATTGAGGATTGAAAGAAAATAAGAATAAAGTGAGGAAGTTAAAAATATTTAAAGTAGTCGAAATTTCTTAGACGGCAAAAAAATATACAGGAGAAAATTCAATGTCTTCGATCAATTCGCTCTGTCTCTCTCGAATTTTTTGGCCGTCAAAGATATCTCTAGATTTTTTATAGTAAGGAAGAAAGAAAAGAGCGATTGCAGCTACTTTTATTTCGTTTTTAGTTACTTCAAGCCGTCGTTTCGGTCAGATTTGCGACCATCCTCAGAGCTGTCAATAAAACTCGTCAAAAAGTCGAATTTACAATTGCGCCATTCGACTTTTTGAGTTTTATTGGCACTGAGAATGGTCGCAAATCTGAGCGAAACGTCGGCTAGAATAAACAAACGGGCCTACGGTTAGACAGAATGGTCATTCATACTTTTGGCGACTGATCTTTAAATGCTGCCCAAGCAGATGGTATAAAAGTATAAATTTGTTGTCTTCAAGAGAATGTTAAAGAAATAGTTCTACATGAAAATATTATTTATCAGTATAAGTAGTAAGGAAATAGTAAAGAATAATGTTAATTTTAAACAAATTGTTAATTATAAGAAAAAGAAATATTAAAGTTAGGCTACAATAAGTGATAAGAATTTGAATAATAAAAGAAATCTTATTTTTTAGTTGATAGGAATGAAGGTAGAAGATCAGAAAATAGTTCTATTTTTGTAACTTTTTAATATTCTTAAGAATATAAAATAAATGAAATTAAGTTTTACATGATCCTCTCGTGCCCAGAGAAGTGCTCTAAAATCTGCACCACATAAATTAAGACGATTTAATAATCTTCCAGTAATTAAATTCCATATAAAAGCTTCATTTCCAGCGAAGCCCAAAAGGATATAATTACAATCTAAAAAAAAAGAAGGATTTTATTAGTCGTCATTTAAAAAGAAAGCATTGTTTTGTATATACAGTATATATAATATATATATATATGGCTCCAAAGGAGAGCGAAACGTGAGTAAATCTCAACATACACGCGACACAACCCGAGAAAACTTATCTTCGCATATATATATATATATATATATATACAGCATATTGTGAAGATAAAATTTCTTGTGTTAAGTCGTGTTGGTTTTTAACGCACTTAACTGGAAATTTTATCTTCATATTCACCCAGTCAGGGAAATCTTCAAAAATATTGGAACGAAAGCAAAATGAAATGTTATCCACAAAATATTAAAAATAATGAGTGATTTATTACTTGCCCCCTCTAGATTTTTTAATTTTCCATGTATGATCGTCAATTTTATACAAAATATTTATGTAATCAGGGCCGACTTATATAATAAATTTGGAGTTGTGAGAATGCAGCCAGGGAGGTTTAAAACCAAGCTGTATTTCTAAAAAACCGACTTGGCCAAATGAAAATTGGCCAACTCATTCTTCTGATAGATCCTCAGCCATGTAACCCACTCTTACGAGTATTCATTCTATTTAGGAACATAAACCCAATCTCGCTTCTCCTAAAACTGGAACAATATCTTATAGACTCTTTCAACTAAAAAATATTTATATATCGTTAGAAATGAAATCATTTTTACTTTCCCTTACCTATATGTAAGCTTATAAAATATAGAAAGTACTGCATTCATGTCAAAAATATACGTTTTGAGGGTTATTAAATCCTAAAAAGTGGGCCCCGCATAATGGTCTTTTATGCCTGTATCTATGAACAAAATATCCCAACGACTACGAGCTTGAATTCTGATATATTTAAGTAAGGTACTTTCCAGCACGCATGCCTCATCTTACGAGGTTGCTTTTGAGCAAGGGGAGTGAGGAGTGTAATCGTACCCTAAAATATGCATCTGGAAAGATAAATCTGAGAATATAAAATTAAGTAAGTCTACGCTCTTTAAATCAGTGTTAGGAACATAAGCAAACTTGTTTATAATTTAATTATTCACTGAAAATGGAACAATAAATAAATAGTTCCAATTAATTATAAATATTATTATGTTAATAATGAACTTTTATATTTGATTAGTTACCTTGAGTACAATGTAAAGAATCTATCCAGGACGCAACGGCACTTATTGTTATACATTTATTCCATCTTTTAAAGTCATTCTCAAGTAAATATTTTTCAAATATCGTTTCATGTGAAGACTCATTATAATAACTTAAAATAAGAGCTGTTTCGATGAGGCAAAATTTGAGGTCTTTTCTATATTTGAAAAAATAAAAACAAAAACAAATTATTCTCAATCTTCTATTTCTATTATTATTATAGCCTAAACTTTTTTGTGAAAAAGTGTTAAGTAAAATTGTGACGTAAGGGTTTTGTTCTAGAAGTGAAAATTCCGAAGTCGCGTTAGTTTTTGAGATTTACTCATAAACATCGAGTAAAACTCAACAACCAACTCATCTCAACCTGAGAAACATCAACTCATATATATAAGTTATATATATAATAAAAGTGTAAAATGGTTGTTATTTATTAATCTTAAGAAAGTGGATTTGCAGCCAGGAGAATTTAATTTCTTTTGGTCGACGTTTCGGACGCCAATCGCGTCCTTCTTCGGGACCAAATATTGTTAAAAAGCACACATGTTGTGGCATGTATAAAATATTTGAACAGTATTGACCGAGGCATCCTTTTGTGTAAGAGAAGAGCTCTCTGTGCGCTATTTTTTCCAATTGGTCCCGAAGAAGGACGCGATTGGCGTCCGAAACATCGACCAAAAGAAATTAAAATAGTTTTTTATTCTCCTGGCTGCAAATTCACTTTCTTAAGGTTATATATATATATATATTAGGGTGGCACATTACTTAGCAAACTTAAAATTCTGAACGGTTCTACCCCCATATCATTCAATTAAAAAATATCTAAATATGTAATGCGGAAAGTGAAAAAGATCCACTTGTCGAAAATTTTACAAATTGATTTATTGAATTTTATTGTAGAGGATAATTTACTGAATATTTTAAGACCAAAACCACTATGATATGTCAAAAATAAAAAAGTTACAGCTTTTCAAAGTTAAAGATATAAAAAAAAAGAATTTTGAAAAAAACGCATTAAAACACAATGAAAAACTATTTATTTACTGTATTTAAGGTTACTAGATCGATTATTTTGTAATATTTATCGTATTCTCATCGCTAAAATTCCCGAAAAAAGCTGTATAGGACATATTGAAGAATGGTTTTCAATCGAAACCCAAAAATCGATATTTTTGACCTAATGCCCGGACCGAGAATTTTAGTTCGCCGACAAGAGGTCCCTTTTCACTTTCCCCATCACATATAAATAAAGATCAATTTGGATACAATCGCAGACGATTTCAATTCCTATTTCAATATTAGTAGTGTTATAAGTTTGATTTTTTAAAGATCCCCTTCATTCTTTTATGCAAATCGATAGATAAAATATTTTTTTAAATTAATTGTTTATTTACCTGTATTTGAAATCCAAATCAAGTTCAATTGTAGTGCATGTACATAAATTAGCATTATAAATATACAAAATTGAGAGAAGTTCTGTTGGAGCATCATAAACTCGCCAAAACTCAAAGTAGATTATAAAAATAGTTCGATCCGTTCGGATTCCTTGAAGATCGGATGCAAGCCTGTGTCCTCTAGTTGGGGTATTTCGTGGGAGACTCGCTAATCGTAGACCTTGTAGCGTATGAAAACTGACCATGTATTCTTGTACTTTTGCAACCACTCGATGTGCACAATAGGCAGCTAAGACGATGCCACCATCATGAGATTGGGAGAGAGGGACAAGAGCATTTGCTGAAAATAAATGGAATTTTAGATATTAATCGTTTAAATAAATATGATTTAAATATTTGATATAATAGCAACTTATTCTGATGGGCGATAAATAAATCACAATAAAATAAGATTTTATTTTTATTTTTTTTTAATATATGTTATTGGCCAACTATTGTACAATTTAAAAAGACTGAGTATGTTCTTTGTTGGTGAGGTCAAACGCCCCATAGCCCCCGGGAAACCAACCCAGGATCTCTAGCGTTTCCGAGGCATAGAGCTATGACACTATGAGTTTGTGTCATAGCTCTAAAGATGACGTAATAACGTCGAAATGCGCATAGGCTAAAATAAAATTATTTTGAAACTTAACCTCGTGTTATTTATTTATATATAATTAGATGATAATTAAATTAAATTATGAATGTTTCAACTAGTGTCAACGGTGAATTCTTTGGATTAAATTAAATCAATTTTAAACGAAACGAAAGGCAGGCTCGAGTTAGTCTGTGAGATTCCTATTCGAGAGGGGTGGTTAAAATAAATAGAGGCTGAATATTTGTTAATGGTAGTGTAAAAAGCTGCTAAGGGAGCAATATATAGACCCCCTCCCCCGGTGGTTCTGAAGAATGGGAATATCTCCATCTCCACAACCAGGAATTGAGGTTTTGCTTGGCCCTTGCAAACATCAATTTATTTGCAGTTTTTAATAAAAAGGTGTTGCTGTATGTGATGCAATTATTATGAGATGTCAAAGAAGGCTTCAAAAAAATTTCCAGAAAGAGACATTTCGATCTCTTGGGTTTATTTTATGTCTTAGAATAAGAAGTCTAAGGCTCAGAGAGAGTATTCACCACTGATCCTTGGGCATTATTATTCTGGAAGTTTTATTGAAGCCGGTACCAAATAGTTTGCCTGTCACCTCCATTTTTTATCATGGTTTTTAATAGAAGCCTGATAATTATCGTTATAAAACAATTTGTTTATTACATCATCATCCAAAATCGAGTTAAGATGCGAATTCCAGCTTGTTAAAATGTTGATGCATGGCGATGAGCAATTTTTATCTTAAATCTTTCACGTCCCTATCCCCAGATTCCAAGTTTCTATGTCATATCCAAAAATGTTTTTTTATTAGAGTATGCATCTTCAAATATAGAGAAGAATATGTCTTGTGAAGTTGTCAGTTTCCGTTTGTTATATTTAAGTCTGCCCGATGAAATTTGTTCATATTTTTCTTTTTTCTAAAATGTACATAGATATAATGGATTAAGAATTACAAAAAGATACCGTTATAAAAAATGGATTGAGGTGACCTCGTTCTCTGATCAAATTTACTAACCCATTGTGAAAAAGCTTAATTTTACTATTTTAATACATCTATATCTATTTTATCAGTTAAATAATGTATTATATATATACTCCTATATTCTATTATAGAACAATGTTTATTGAGCTTCAAAGAATAATAAAAAGAATTAAGATTAGTTGCAAGTAATAATTATAATAATTATATATATATATATATAGACGAAAACTAAAAAGTATAAATAAATTGACTTTTGAAATTTTCCTATTATTAATTGTAAATTTTTTATTTAAAAAAAAATTTAATTTAAAAATAGTTATTAATCGAGATAATTAGTTAAAATTGGCTCTCATTACGTATACATATTTTCAAAATCTATAATTTTTAAATTTGTTTAGTTTTACTTTAGTAATGTAAATAGTCCTAGTTCTTATTCAATTCTTTTAAAATATGTACAGTGAGCGCCACAATTAAGTCCCCACCTGATAGCTTTAGGCTTAAATATATATATATAGAAAAGACTAAAAAGTATAAATAAATTGACTTGAGTGAATGGTAAATAGGAAAATAATTTTAATGACCGAAAAGGTAAAACGTAAAATCTGATACAGATAATTTTATTTTACCTTTTTAAATTTAAAATTATTTCATCATTTACTATATACTTAAGGCAGAAGCTATCAGGTGGGGACTTAATTGTGCTCACTGTACAAAAGGGAAAATTATATATATACTAGGCTAACAGTTAAAGTGATTTAGTTCCACTCGGTTTTTTGACCATAACTCCCATATAATTACACATTACTGTACCGATCGGGATGACATTTTTTTTGCAGATTTATGATACGCTTTGATGATTATTAGCAAAACTCTGAGCCTAGGGGCATTGTTCATAACTTCAGGGGCAATCTATTGCCATATTTGAACCGCTTTCCTCCTGATAATTTAACTTTTATTCAAGATAATGCATAGGTTCATGCGTCCACAAGTGGCTTTCAAGCCATAATATCTCTGTTTTGGAATGGCATTCGTACTAGCTCAAACTAAATCTCATTAAGGACCTCTAGAAGCACTTCATCCGTGATTGCCGACAGTTCCCCACGGACGACCAGCGGAAAATCGCTATTCACGATTTCGTCTTGGGATCGAATTCTTTCGCAGCAGCTTATTAAGCTAGTCAATTCTCTTCCCAAATTAATTAATCTACAGATTAAGAGTGACTGAATGACCATTAATTATTAGTGTTGTTAAAATCTTATTGTTGAAAAATAAATAAAGTTTTAAAGTGGAACTTCTTCTTCTGTCCTCGCTCTTATTATTCCAGCGGCGCGGGGTCGGCGGGCCTTATTCTCCCCCTCCACTCCCTCCTATCCAATGCTGTTGTCTCCGGCAGGCCAAGCTCGGTCATATCTCTCTTGATCCGATGAAGCCAAATCATCCTTTTTTAAAGTGGAACTAAATCACCTTAACACTTTTTAACGACGAGAGGTTTCGCTAATAAACATTTTGATGTTTCAAGACGTATTATAAATCTGCAAAAAAAAAAATTTCATCCCGATCGGCACAGTAATATTGTAGTTATGGTCAAAAAACCAAGTGGAACTAAATCACCACTGTATATATATAATTTTTTGACCTTGTAATTTAAAAATTAAACAATCTATTCAAAACAGATTAGAAAAAATGATGATAAAAGAACTGATTAAATATGACAAGCGGAAAGCAAAATAGATATAGATTTAGTTCAAAAGCTTACAGGATGACAGAAAACTCGAATAGCAAGAGCTTAATTTGACAAAAAAAATACCATCGTTTCGGTAAAAATAATTATATTGAAAATTTTAATGGGTGAGTTTGTGGCTGTAGATTTGTTAATGTTGGAGTTGCAAGGATGCAGCCAAAAGGATTTCAACCAATAAAACAATTCCTAATTGAGATGTTTCGGCGAAATTTTATTCTGTCCTCTTCATTTAAAGCTTCATGAGGCAAATTGAAAGGGATTTTTTTTATATAATTTTACAAAACATATGTTCATATAAAAATAAATTGACTTACAATTTGCATGTTTTCATGTGCAAAACATACGTTTTGTAAAATTATATAAAAAATTTTCTTTCAATTTCATCATGTAGCCTTAGATGACTGAAGATGGCAGAATAAAATTTCACCGAAACGTCTCGATTAGGAAATGGTGTTTTATTGGTTGAAATCGCCTTGGCTGCATCCTCGCAACTCGAACATTTAAAATTATAAATAAATTAAAAAATCCAATAATAATAATAATACTACAAATCACAAAGCTTTAATAAACACATTCGTGATATATTAAAATATTTATAATAACTAATGATAATTAGAAGGTTTTTTATTTATTTCTCAAGTTTCATTTCAGAGAAAATGTTTCAGTTGCCCAGTCAACAAGTATTGAATAACAGACATTTGCAAATTAGAAAGTGAGAATGCTTTGAAAGCAAAAATGATGAATATGGATGTTGCTCTAACACTATCTCCTAACTGGAAAATTTGATTATGATACTATTCTTAATTAATTGAAAGAAAATATGAATAGTATGAAATGAGGTAAAATTCAAATGGGTATTGAATGAAAATGAAAAGGCAAAATAATGTAATATTAAATATTAACAAAACAGAGCCCTGTAAACTCAAAATTGTGGATATTAATACGTATAGGAAGTGTTGTCAGACCACCGCCAAAATATATGTATATATATATATATTAGGATGGCACTTATTTACCAAACTTAAAATTATATACAGTATATATATATATATATATATATATAATTATTAGGATTGCTCTTATTTACCAAAGTTCTGAACGGTTTTCCACCCAGATCATCAATTATCACAAAAAAATAACATTGCAATGGTAAAAGTCATCAAATTAGTCATTTAAATCTAGCCGAAATGCTAATGAAGATTAGCAAAAAGTGTACTTCAAACGATTTCCACGAAAAATTTCACTGATATACTTTTTAAAGAGTTGCAAATTATCAAGCCCCCCCTCCTCTTTTCCCAGGATCGGCGTTATATATATATATTGAAAAACCCAAATTGAACTTATATCTATCTATTTATAATTTATTTTTTAAAGATCAAATATGCAGACCTTTTTGAAAATATATTCCGCATATAGAGAAAAAATAGAAATGTTTACCTGTGGGTGATTGAGCAGGTGGAGGAGATAAATGATGATTAGAAGAGAGATTTCTTAAAGCTTTCATTTTCTTTGTTAGTGGATATTGTTCTTCAGGTTGGTCATAAACAAACATATCACCATTCATTGGCCCTCGATTTGGCTTTGGTGATAATCCCTTATGAAGTATTAAAGCCATGTTATTTTCAGAAGATTCCAAACATGTCTGAGAAAATATGAAAAGCATAAAATTAATTTGAGGTAGTTCCATTTAATGTGTTATTGTAAGGAGATACAAAATAAAAATAGATTGTATAAGAATATTTAAAAAAACTTAATAAATTTTATTTAAAATAAGACAAAATTAGTTTAAAATCAAGACTTATTTCATATCCCTATATGATACACACTATGCTTTTTTAGAAAGTGTAGAATATTTTAAATTAATGGTTTAATAATAATAATAATAAAAATATAAATAGATATATACATATATAACTGTATATCAAAATATATAGCTTTAAAGAAGATTGGAGACCGGAGCCTTCCCGGGAAAAGCAGCTAGGTATAATCAGGGCTGAAACTAGGCCGGGGCAACAGGGGCCCAGACGGCGAAGGGAGGAGAGAAAGATATTGTACTAAATTATTTAAAACGGTTAGGCAATATATAAGAACCAAGGAAGTAAAAAATATATATTTAATTTTCTTAAAAAATTTGGTGTAGAGGGACCCTGGGGCCAGGGTTCCAAAAAAGCTAATTAAAACTTTACATTTTGTTGCCGTCGTTTCGAGAGCTAGTCGCAATCAACCTCAGCGAGAAGTTTTTTATTATACCTAGCTGGTTTTCCTGGGAAGCCTCTCGTCCAATCTTATAATTAAATATCTTTTAGCTATCCATCAAGAAATTATATAGCTGAATATATGGTTTATACTGTATATAAGTTATTTAGAGATTATTATTATAAGGATCAGGAAGATGTATGGCAGCCAGCAAGTGATAAAAAATCTATTTGATTATCGTCGACGTTTCTGGATCATGTCGATCCCATCTTCAGGACGATAAACTGTTATTGTTGCTTAGATAGAAGCAATTCATACAAATATAAATACTTATATTTGCATATACCATTAGATGTATATGAGAATTGCCGTAGGCGCATGGGCTATATTTTTAATTTATGGCAAATGGGCCCGAAACGACAGCATTGGCCAAGATTGAAAGACTCGTTTCGGGCCCATGCGCCTACGGCAATTCTCATATACATCTAATGGTATATGCAAATATAAGTATTTATATTTGTATGAACCAAAATTGTTTCTATCTAAGCAACAATAACAGTTTATCGTCCTGAAGATGGGATCGACGTGATCCAGAAACGTCGACGATAATCAAATAGATTTTTTATCCCTTGCTGGCTGCCATACATCTTCCTGATCCTTATATATTGCCACTCAGCCATCGAAATTCTTCTAGAGATTATTATTTATTATCAAGTTATTGGCTTTTATCATTTGGTAAGTTGAGAATTATCTTTATTATTTTATCATTTAATGTCGAGGGAGAGATTTATAAAACTACATTTATTTGACGTTATTTAGATTTGTCATATTTAACTGCTTCGAGTTTAATTTAAGATTTAATGAACAGAAAAGATTAAAAAATATTTCTTCACTTTTGAACCAGAGGCGAGCAATATATTTCATATTACTAAAAAAAATTTCTAAGGCAAAATTATATATATAATCAAATTTTATGCTATAACTAAATGGATCAAGAAATAAATGAATCGTTGATGAAACAAAATTTATGAAAATATCGGATCTATGAATTAGCAAAGATAGGAATTATATATCTGTGCTTCAGTAAAAAATATGTTTAGTTTAATGACTAATTATGTGAATACGACTTGACCCACTATTCACTGGTGCAATAGATAGACTATATATAAATTATATATTGCATAAGATAATAACATTCCAGTTTTATAAATCTCTACTTTCTCCTTTAGTGACAGATTTCTTAATTATTTAAACAAATAAAGAGTGAATGAAGATTAAATAAAAAGATTAGACCTAAAATATATAGGTAGATATATGATTGAATGTTCTCTTTAAATGGTGTTGCTGAAGTTGGTTTATTTATGAAAGAAAAACGTTAAATTTTCAGCAAGTTTTTAATTAGTTTTCAAGGTAATATTTCCAAATATTTCGACACTCCTTCTTCAGTGGATTTCATCTTAAATGATCATCAGATAATTGATAATTGCTTCCAAGCGTTTTAATTGTAAAGGGCATACGTGGTGAAGGAGGTGAAATCCACTGAAGAAGGAGTGCCGATAGGTCTCCGAAATATTTGGAAATATTACCTTAAAAACTAATAAAAACTTGGAGAAAATTTAGAGTTTTTCTTTCATAAATATGGTATGATTGAATGTTCTAGAAATTAGAAAAGTATGACAGAAAAATCAGCCAAGTGATCGTTTACTGGAAATGTATTATTCCAAGTATAATTTAAAATTTAGACGTGAATATCTCTTTAAGATAAACATGATAATTGAATTTGTTAAGTTAAAAATTATATAAGTAAACAACATATTTTTTGACATATATATATGATATATCATTACCAAAGTTGATTAAAATCAGAAATTTATATCTAAAGATTAAATTAAAATTGAAGCTTTTACAATTGTTTTCATAAAAAATCGTATATATATATATATATATATATATAAGTGTCTAATTAGTAGAATTTACCTTGCATTTTGCGTCATATCCTTTCGACTTAAGACGTTCGGAATATTCTTCAGGTAAAGAAAACTCAGAAAAAGTTGGATTAAATCCAGAAGGTAGTCGTGGAAAATGAAAATTTAAATTCGTTGTCTTCTTATATTTTACAGAACTCTCTTTAAGTATCTTCTTAATACTTTTATCAAAATCACATATCACGGACACAAGGTGCATTGGTATAGAGGGGAAAAGTGTTCGATTTTGGGACTTTCTAAGTTTGGGTGGCATCACTTTAGTCAATTGTAGATTAGTTAAAATTCTTGATGTATTATTGACCACTGTGGAATCGTTCGTTTTTGATACACAACCATTATTTATTAAATTTTCTTTTTTAAATAAATCTTGTTTAAAATATTTCAGTCTCGTTTTGTACTAAAAACAAATTGTCTAAATAAAGGATTTAAGATTAATTAGAATGTATTATTGGTGATCATTGCAAAATTTGGATTTTGTAGAATCTTTTTTTTTTTTTTGAAGGTTGTCCTAATGGAATTTAAGACATTGGATCTTTTTATGATCTTGAAAAACGAAAAATATTTCGGATTAATTAAATGTTTTGCTCAACAAGATAATATCGATATAAGGAAGTAAAAGTGTGATAAGATTTTGAAGAATTGCATACTTTTATTTAATACTCAAAAACAAATTAATTAATAACATAATTAAGCTCATATCAATCAGCTGGAGACGTTTCGGTCCATTTATTATGAACCATTCTCAGTTAATTGGTGTATATTTTGATCAGAGTTAAAGATACTTTGATTTTGTGTATCCAGATACAAGATACAATGAATTTTTGGGTATCTCGACTTACAAAAGATACTTTTTTTTGACATACAAGTGGATTTCATCTTAAAATCTTTTCAAAAATATTCCTTTGGCATTGCCATTAAACTCATATCCCAAAGTTATAAATAAAAAAAAGTTTTATAGGCCAAAGTCAGAAGGGTTGGTAGGGATTATAAATACATAAATACATACGTATAGAATTTTAAAAAATAGGGTCCAAAAGACATACTGAGGATTTAGTGATGTTTTCTACCAGTATAAGTGTATTTACACGGTAAAAGAATTAAATACAAGAGACTCGATACAATGATTTTATGTATCTAGATATTTGTATACTAGATACTTGGATACTTGTATATGGATACTGCCCAACTCTGCAAATATAATAGTATAACTAATAAATTATGTATATTATATATTACCCGACTAACTCTGAGCAAAATATACACCAATTAATGGCCTGAGAATGGTTCATGATAAATGAAATGAAACAGCTGATTGGTAAAGCATTCAGAGAATTTTCTTTCTTGGCTGCCTCTGCTTCCATACTTCCTTTACTAAAAATATACAGCCAAAACTTACACTTAAGCTCATACATTTCCAACATAAAGAGAATAACTTTTTGGTCAGCTTTTGTGACTGATTTTGAACTTTCATTATCTCCTAAACGATTCATTTTTATTGAAGCTTAATGAGTGATGCCGAGAGAAATGTAGACCGAAACTCCTCAAACGCTAATTTTTCGGCAAGGGTGCAGGATGGGGAAAAACAAAATAAAAATTATTTATTATTTTCCCCAAATGAGTTTATTATCCTGATATTTCGAAGGCACAAAAGGCTCTTCTTCTTCAGAGGAAGCTCATTTAACACTCTGCTAACATTATAATGACAGCCAAGATTTTCTGCATAAACAAAGCCATTTGACCTCAGTTACTCGATCAGAATGTCCACTCGAGTAACCGAGGTCAAATGGCTTTGTTTATGCAGAAAATCTTGGCTGTCATTATAATGTTAGCAGAGTGTTAAATGAGCTTCCTCTGAAGAAGAAGAGCCTTTTGTGCCTTCGAAATATCAGGATAATAAACTCATTTGGGGAAAATAATAAATAATTTTTATTTTGTTTTTCCCCATCCTGCACCCTTGCCGAAAAATTAGCGTTTGAGGAGTTTCGGGATTCATTTTTATTCCTAATCGCCACACAATTATAATTTGAACCTATGATGAAGGACGAAATCAATAAACTACAAACGATCTTGGGATTAATAATGAAAGTTTCTTAAATAGAACATGAATTAGGAGAAATGTTTGCATTATCAATAGGTGAGGGAGCGAGCAGCCAGGAAATAAGCTCCTACGAAATGAATCTCAAGAGTAGTATTAATACCCACAAATTGACAATTCTACATTTGGTTCATTGCATTATGCCAATGAGTGTATACTCTCGAAAATGGACTGAGGATGGCGATATTTAATTATAGCCGAAACTGTCTCCACTACTCTTGAGTTTCATTTCATAGAGGCTTACTTCCTGGTTGCCCGCTCCCTCACCTATCGTTGAAATACAACAGCCACTTCACAAATTGTCGTTTGCATCATCGTTTCTAACATTTCAGATTATTGTTTCTCGGAGTGTATGTCTGAATGGATGTGAATGAGAAAAATTCTACACTATAAATGATAATTTTTTTATTTTTTTATGAAAATATAGTTCCAAGCTACTTGGATATATTTTGCAATGATCCTAATAATAATCCCTAAATAAACATATACCTGTTCTGATTCCTGTGACATCTTTTCTATGAAATACAAATTCTTAATTCAATAACGAATTGTAGCATAGTGATGTAAAATTCTGTAAAAAAAAATTATATATATAAATATAAATCTAAGAAGAAAAATAAATAGAGATGAAGAGATACTTACAAACATTATTATTAGTGAAAGTAAGAGAGTTATTGAATTAAATGTTGAATAGATGAAAGATGAACATGAAAAATGTCGATTGGCGGGTTAACATTATTTCGAAATTAAATTATTCTTTTACTTGTATTTTTATTAATTCAGGTTGACTTTTAGCCGAAAACACTTTTTTTCATCACATAAAAACCTTGAATCGAGTTTTCAATATTTCTGTTGAAGAGACAGATATAGCCAATAGCACAGTGTTACCAAGCAATCAAAAATATAGTCATTTTGATTTGAATTAAAAAGCTCTGTTTATTTAAAAAGTATTTTTGATCTATATCAAGATTTTTTTCAAAGATAAAATTGTAATTAAACAATAAGGATCAGATTTTCATATTAGGAAAGTATTATTTTTTACACAAGAAAATGGACTTGAATCAAATATGGAGTCGAACAAATTTCTACTAGTTCATAAGAACGAATTTCCGAGAGAGAACGAGGAACTAAATGCTTTGGAAAAAAAAAGATAAAATGTATGCCAGTAATTTTTTAATAAGTTTTAATCATTATATTTAATCTGTTCCGGACTATTAAACGATATGAATATTTTGTTGTTTAAATAAATTTTATAATATCTAATCAATTGAAATAAATAGGAACGGGGTTAAAATGGGCATTCAGATGCCGACACAGGCCTTTTCCCTGCGCCTCAATTATTCTAGAAGCGTCTATGGCGGTATGTTTGTTGCTCGGTTTAATCAGTGTCGGGGCTAGGGGGGCTAGGGGGGCAAGCGCCCCTCAGCTTGAAACCAAAGTCGTGAAATGATATATATATAGGCTTATATATATTTTTTTATCCATTTAAGATCTTTCCCTCCCGAATAAAATTTCCTATACAAAATTCATATCATTATTTCTTTTTTTTTTCTTTGGTAAATTTTCTCCCGTGATTCAAATAATTATTGCATTTTTTCCTATTGTGAATTTTTTTAGTATACGAGTCTCATCTTATCTTTTCAAACTCATAAAATTTTATAAATTCAACTTTGAATTGTTATGTCACACTTAGAGAAACCCCCGGGTCCCCCATGTCACAATTAGTAACGTTTTGGCCCCCCCCCCCCCTAATGCGTTACGTAATATGTAGACGACCCCTTTAGATTAAAAAAAAAAAAGGTGCAGAAGATGGATTTGAACTCGCACAAGTTTGGTTACGTGAGGATGAAAAAAATAATTGCAACCATTTAACCAACTCGGCCGTGCTTGAGTTGATATTTGGGGAAATTATTAAGCTATATAAGAAACATAAAATGAAAGATGTAATAAAAAATTTTTAATATTGCACATATGATACATCATTTTTTACTACGTTTTATGCAGAATAATAATCTATAATCAAAATTCCAATAGCATGGATAGTTTTCAAATAATTCAATGGGCAAAGGTCAGATTGTTTATGTCTTGATGTAATTAAACCAAAAACTCTATCTAACATATGATACATGTTATTAATTCTCGAATTCTCCCTGATTTCAGAGAACTAAACCCCTTTTAATTATATGATCTAATTTGGGAGTTATTGGCTATCAAAGTTGATGTCATTAAGGTCCAAAATATAAGACTATTTTCGCCCTTAATGACATCAACACTCAATTCTATATTATCGAAAAAGCTTATTTAGCGTTGTCTGATTAAAACCAAATTTTTACCATAGATTTATAATTAAAAAATGAGTATTTTTCTAAAGTTTCATTGAGATTGGTAAAGAAATAAATAAAATATTGACTATTTTGTAAATTGAGTTTTAGAATTTGGGATCCCGGATGGGTAAAGCCTAGACCCGGTTCTATGAACCGGGTCTAGGCTTGACACTGAGATTCCAAATTCTAAAACTCAATTTACAAAATAGTCAATATTTTATTTATTTCTTTACCAATCTCAATGAAACTTTAGAAAAATACTCATTTTTTAATTATAAATCTATAGTAAAAATTTGGTTTTGATCAGACAATGCTAAATAAGCTTTTTCGAAAATATAGAATTGTGACTGTTGATGTCATTAAGGGCGAAAATAGACTTAACTTTGATCGCCAATAACTCCCAAATTAGATCATATAATTAAAAGGGGTTTAGTTCTTTGGAATCAGGGAGAATTCAAGAATTAATAACATGTATCATATGTTAGATAGAGTTTTTGGTTTAATTACATCAAGGCATAAACAATCTGACCTTTGCCTATTGAATTATTTGAAAACTATGCATGCTATTGGAATTTGGTTTATAGATTTTTATTCCGCATAAATCGTAGTAAAAAATGATGTATCATATGTGCAATATTAAAAATTTTTTATTACGGGTTTCATTCAATGTTTCTCATATGGCTTATTTTTTACATTTTAAATAAAATCAAACGCGGCCGAGTTGGTTAAATGGTTGACATTTTTTTTTCATCCTCACGTAATCAAACTTGTGCGAGTTCAAATCCATCTTCTGCACTTTTTTTTCATTCTTATTATTGTATTATCAATTGCCTTTTATTTTTTTTGTCTTATAATTTCCTAAGAAATGAAATAAATAATAAAAAATTTTCAATAATCTCTGCAACAATTCGAAAATTAGAGATGGGAATGTTATATTTGCAATTTTCATCTCAAAAAATATTTCAAATTGAAATCTATCCAAAATTAGAGTTTGAGACATTCGCCATTGGTTAGCAGCGCCAAGGCAATATGGCGTTTTCCTTTCGTTCTTGACGTACGCCCATAATCGTTGTTCGCTATCTGTTAACTATTAAAACAATCTTATAAATACTTTATCCATTCATTTTTTAGTACTCTTCTAAATAAACGTAAGTAAGAATTAATCTTTTTGTTATTAAAAGTTTTAATTTTTATAACAGAGATTATATAAAATCCATTCCTACTGTTGCATCGTGACTAATCAAAGATTCCGATTATTTATTAAAGAATTTATAATACTTAAAAATTACATTTTTGACATTTATTGAAATGATCCAAATTTTATATTTTTTTTCTGCATAAGTTTTTTTTATTAAATTTGAACTCATTTTTTTTTATAATTATTCATTTTCAACCGGTACATGAAATTATTCCCATAGGTTTTTTTTTATAATTAAAATTTTTCTCTAAGAATATAACATTTTTTTCTCTAAGAATATAACATTTCGTATTTGATTAAAAATGGTTTTTCTAATAATTGAATTTAAAGATAATTTTATTTGAAAACATTTTAAAATTATTTAATTTTCAAGATATCTATAAAAGATAGAAATTTTAAATATTGACATTTTTAAGTAGTAGTAGTCAGGATTAAAGTATTGGTGATAAAACGTCAACAATTCTCTCTTTCAAACTTTTTGACAATGAATTCCTTTGTCTGCCTGTCAGGATGTCAATTGTAGCCAAGTGACCAATATTTTGACCAAATTTTATTTATAATGATTTAATCAAGTATCAACCCAGTAGAAATCATAATAGCAAGATTTGCCACATTTACAAAACCGTTTACTTGGATCAATTTTCCTTCAACTTCATTTTTGGGACATTTAGGCCTCGTCCCTTTATTCAATAATTGTTAGCCAATATTCTTTAAAAAAAATTAATCTCTTGGAACCCCCTAGGTCAGTTAAAAGTTTTTTTTAACTCACACTTTCTTCCCATTCACACTCACATTCAGTCTTTTCGGCAACTTAGGCCATATAAGAATTTTACGATAACCGTTATTATGAATATATATTTATTTTGAGGTCCAGGCATTCTTATTTAAGCCATTTGGTATCCAAATCATCGGACTGCCTGGGATCCGAACCCTCGACCCTTGGTATACAAGGCAGGCCCTCCAATTTTAAAGGGTTCTTTTGAATGAATGTGACCTTGGATTCAATTGTTATCTTTAACAAATTCCTCCTCAGCAATTTCTCAATCGCAACCCTCTCTCATTTAGAAGGGTTAAATCAAATCACACATATTTACTTATCTACGTTAAAGTTTAATTCTACATTTTCTATAAACCATTTAAGATTATTAACATTTTTTTATCTTTTGAAATTCTGACACCTTCTAAGGAAACTATTAAAGAGGAAACCACAATTTTTTTAATTTGATTATAAAAAAATAATCAATTTCTATATCCTTATCAATTATTCTAAAATAATACTAGCCCTCGGGCTTGGTGTAGAGGTTAGCGTGCTGGACTTGTATACCAAGGGGGTTCGGATCCCAGGCAGTCAGATGATTTTATTTAAGCCATTTGGATACTAAATGGGGGGAGGGGGTTGTAATCTTTCCTTAGGAGTTTAAATTGATGTTCTAAGAGAATCCTCTAAAATGGAATATTTTGTGTTTGCTGCAGGGGTAGCGGATTTTTACGTAAAAGTGATATAAATTAGCAATTAATTACTGAAAAGAGATAGCTCTTATCATGCCTTTTATCTTTGAATAAATAACTATAAAACAGATATCTAGGATCGTCAATAATTATTTGTATACATGATAAATTTTTTATAAGTGTCAACATTAAATCACTGAATTAATCAATAAAAATTTATAATTTCTAATTTATATTATTATATTTTAATTCCGGGTTCAAATGAGCATTTTGAATCAAAGGGGGCCTCTCGGGATTAGCGCTTAGATTAATCTATTATTTACCGATTATTTTCTTGAAAATTAATCGATTATTTCTCATAATAAAACCCTAAGTGGGATCAGTAGCCTAAAAGGGTTAAAATTTTTTTCCTATACACTTCTCTATAATAGGAATAATCGATTCTTTTTTTTCCATAATCGAACTCCTACTCAGGATCCCCCTCTCGGCCCACTAGTGGTGCAATGAGGGTCAATATCAAGTCCCACCCATTCGTTTTCTACTTGTGATTATTTAATTGTTTTTAATAAAATATATATTTTTTAATGAAAACTTTCATGGTTCAAACCTAGAAAATTTCCAATAGAGATTTTCACCTTCTTTTATAAAAACAATAAAATAATCACAAGTAGAAAACGCAGGGTGGGACTTAATATTGCCCCTCACTGTACACTGTATATCAATAAATTTACTTTCTTTCTAATACTTTCCATCAATCTCGACATAGAAATTAGTGCGATTTCAAAACTTTCTCTTTATAAATTTCGACAAAGTAAAAATTTAAGCCACTCACACTCGAAAGTACCATAAATCTTATTTATTTTTATTTTTATAATTTTAATACATTAATTATTTATTAAAAAATATTTGCAATCATGTCAAAATCCCCAATTTTTGATTAAATTAGATAGTAAAGGACTTGTAAAGTTTCGACATCAATATGATAAGAAAAAGAATTTTGTTTTCTTGATATTAAAATGTTATGTATATTAGTAATAGATATATAATCAAAGGTTAATCCATAATAAGATTGGAATATGGATATTTTTAGAAAATTCACTCGCACTCACAGCAGGGGACGGACGATGTTATGATGTAAAAGGAAAGAAATCTGTTCACTCAAATGTAAAAATAAATACAAATCAATAATGATTTAAAAGCTATTTTTTTCTCTGCGGAAAAAAATGAGTAGAGAAAAAAGCCTATAAATATATCACCAATAATGATTTTAAATATTATCAAAGTATATTTATGTTTATTGATTTTAATCATTTCTTTTTAAATACTTATTAAAAAAATAAACTACGTGTGAAAAGCCTTTAGCAATAAATATTGAAACTATGCTTTTTATTGATCAAGAAAATAACAAACTTTTTTTTATTTATTATTCCTTCTATTAGTATTCATGTAATTGAAAAGAAAAAATCTGGTGTGACTGGTCTCTTACCAAAGGTAAGAGAAAGTTGTGTTCCTTGCTTGTCACACCAGATTTTTTGTGTCGACTTATAGTTAGTTTCCGACAGTACGGCACATTTGAATTCAAGATATAAAATTTATAAACATGGGTACTCTTTGGTCGATTTTGTTCAAAAGCTTTATGCCTCGTGCCAGTGGGGTGCCTAACTTAAATATAAAATTTCAACCTCCTAGCTCTTTTCGTTCTTGAGATATTTTGTTCACAGTCAGACCATGTTGCAAAAACCACTTTTTTGGATTCAGGACACCTCAAAACGTGTATATCCATCAAAATCTCGATATCGTTTAAACCTTTAAAATTAGAGCGCCTGCCTTGTATACCAAGGGTCGAGGGTTCGGATTTCAGGCAGTCCGATGATTTTATTTAAACCATTTGGATACCAAATGGCATAGATAAAAATGCCTGGACCCCCAATCAAGGGCAGATACAGGGGGTAAATGGGGGTAATTACCCCCCCCCCCCCCGAGATTTGAAAAAAATACTTTTTTTCGAAAAAAAAAAATTATTTTTAATGTAAAATTTTAAAAATGAATTCTTAAAAATTTGATTTGTATTTATATTCTGGCAAAACAAGTGCAGAATGCGCCTGAAATTAAGAAAAAATTGTGTGCTGTGCGACCAGTCACACCAGATTACCCCCCTCCCCTGAGAAACACTCTGGATCCGCCACTGCCCCCAATAGATATATTCATAAATAACTGTTATCATAAAAAGTCATATATGGCCTAAGTTGTCGAAAAGATTGTGTGTATGTGTGTGAGTGTGAATGTGTGAGTGTTTTTTTGTAAAAAAAAAAAAAAATTCAATTATAAAGCATAATTTTATAGAATTTGAAGGTTTCAAATTTTATCATTCATTCACTTTCTTTCCTGTTTTGTTAGACCTTATCTTTGGTTTTTTTAACAACTTCCTCTAGCTGTCTAACCTTTTAAGATGTAAGGCAATTTGCAACTGGCCCCATAAAAGGTGTAAAAGACACTGCAAAAATAAAACTTCTCACTCTCAATGAAAAATAATATTTGTTTCTCTGTAAAATATTTTAAAAAACTTTTTGACTAATTTTGTACTGATGAATGTGATATGACTTTCGTGCTATTTTAGATCAGCAAAAAATATTTCTTTTTTAAGTTCATTATGATTATCTTAACTAATCCCTCTCCGGTGTTGTTTTCCTTATCACTTTGTAATAATCTTTTCTTTTTTTATAATTATATATATATATATATATCGCTGATCCTTCGATAATTAATTAATTTTTTTTATTTAATTTGTTTAGAATGGCTTCTGCAGAGACAGATAAGGCCGCAGAAGGTGTTCAAGAATTGCATTTACACGATGAAGAGGAGGAGACCAACGGAGCCGCTTCTACTTACAAACCTCCCGCACAGAAATCCATAGAGGAAATCCTCGCCGCCGATAAGGAAGATGAAAGTCTTCGTAAATACAAAGAAACTCTATTAGGAGAAGCGCAAACAGGAAAAATAATTGTTGGTAAGGAACTTTATTAACTCAAACTGGTTTGATTATGAATTAAAATTGAAAGAATAAGCTTAATCTAATATTAATCCTATTAAACAATGATATGATATTTCAATTCCCTTAAAATAAGGAGTCGAACGCATTTTAAGATTCACTTACACAAAAAAAAATTATTTTAATTTATATATAATTCGCCTGACTGTCTGTCACGCTTTTGGGAAACCTCCGGGGGGGGTTTTGGAAACAAAATTTATATGGGTTAAAAATATACATTTTGTTTAAAGAACCCTCTCAAAGGCAAAAGTTTTATGAAAATTTTTTTTAAATTTATATATTTCTTTTTTTACATTGGCCCTCTCAAATGCAAGTTTCCTGAAAATATTTTTAAAAATCTGGTGTGACTGGCGCACAGCACACAACTTTCTCTTACCTTCGGTAATCGAAAGTTGTGTACTGTGCTTGTCTCACCAGATTTTTTGTGTCGACATGTATTTAGTTTCCGACAGTAGGGTACATTCGATTTTCAAGATGTAAAATTTATAAGTATGGCAAAATGTTTATATTTTGTTACCATGGCAACCATTTCTCCTATCTTTTCTATGGAGAACAAGAGTAAAGTGGTCTTCAGAAGATTTCAATGCGCAAAATGAGAATATACATTTTAAAGAGCAACTAAAAAATAGTTGATATTTGAATTTTAAAAAAAATCGTTGGAGCGAATTTTGAGAAAATCGAAAAAAACTGAAAAAGTGCATCAGTAAAGTACTAGTACTCTTTGGCCGATTTTGTCCAAAAGCTTCGTGTCCCGTCCCATGGGGGTGCCTAACTTAAATATAAAATTTCAGCCTCCTAGCTCTTCCTTCATGCTTGAGATATTTTGTTCACACCCCCCCCCACGACCGACAGACAGACAGACCATGTCGCGAAAACCACTTTTTTGGATTCAGGGGACCTCAAAACGTGAAGATCCATCAAAATCTCGACATCGAATTTTTGACATGAATCCAATACTTTCTCTCATATATATATTACATATATACATAGGTAAGAGAAACTAAAAATTATTTTAATTTATATATAATTCGCCTGTCTGTTTGTCACGCTTTATTTGGAAAACTTCCGGTTTAGGGTTTGGAAAAAACCGGAAAATTTTGAGTTTTCAAAGCGGAAAACCGGTAAACCGGTTTTTAAACCGGTTTTTTTTTCAAATGTAAATCAAGGAAAAAAAAAATAAAAAAATACTCAAAGCAAAATTTTATAGAATTATTTTTTAATAACTGGCTCCTGCCTGCCACTCCAAATGGCTTAAATAAAATCATCGGACTGCCTGGGATCCGAACCCAAAAAAAATTATTATTACTACTATTCTGATCCAGTGCCTGCTTGAGGATTTGTTTACATTCATAGAATACAAAAAATACATAAATTTCTCTATACATTTTCTATGGGAGAAATCATAACTTTATGAATTAATAACTCAAAAAATTGTAGGAAATTCTGGACCCGAGTATTTTTCCTGGACTCTCCATAACGTCCTCTATAAGACTGCAAAATTTCGGTTTCAAACTTCCAACGGAAAGTTGGTTTCGGGGGGTCCGAGCCCCCTCGGCCCCCCCCTTATAACGCCCCTGAGTAATTTATATAGTAGATTTATCTTTTTGATATTAGTTTTTATTTTTATTATTCATTAATCAAAAACTGTTTTTATCTTATAGCATTATAGTTAATGATAATAGATATTTAAAAATTTTAACTTTTGATTTAGGCAAAAAATTTTGATGTTATGAATATAAACTGGTTATTTTGAATAAAATGAAAATATATGTGTAAGCTTAGCAATAAAAAACAAGATTAAAGCCAAAACATATAAAGTCAATATTTGAGTAATAAATGGTTTTTATTTTTTTCTACTATGGCGTACCTTTTTTTATGAAATTATGAACTTATGAACTTACAGGAAATTGAATGAGGATTTCAAAAAAATTGTTTCATTTTTGTGCCAAAATTGTATCATGGTTAAAAATTAAAATTAAACAAAAAACGCCATTTTTTTCAAGGATGTTATGATCCGATATAGGTCTTGATTTTTTCCCTAGAAGGTACCATCAGCCCCCAAAACATATCAAAAATTCAAATCAATCGATTCAGCCGTTCCTGAGAAAAAATGTTTTTCTGATTTTAACATATTTTGGTTTTTCTCAAAAATCATTTGAGATAGCGATCTGAAACTTTCAGCATCTTATTATTTTATTAGTACCTACAAATCCCCTGTGTATCATTGAAATATGTTCCAAGGGCATTTTCACCATTCTTATACCCCTAGGGCCTTTATTAATCGATTTCTTTTGGAAGGGCAAACAATCGAGGTAATTTGATTCTTTATTTAGTAATTTGAACGGTAAAAATGAATTTATTGTTATTTTTAATCGCATATTAATTAAGAAAATTTTAAAATAAGATTAGTAGATATATTTAAAAAATTATGTGTCAAATAGTTCAGCACTCCTGCAAAAGATGGCAGGGCAGTCTAACAGCCGATCCCCTATTAGCCTATATTTCGCCTATATTTATATATTTATATGCTTTTATAAAAGATACATTTGGCCAGTTTTCCTTATTTTGACAAATAGCAGTAAAATTTAAACTGACAAGCGATTTCTCTAATATAAACATTATTTCATTAGGAAAATTAAAATTAAAAATGAGGCATATTTGTATTTATATCACTGAAAATGACACACCAAGGTCAAAAATATATAGCAAGAGTTTTATACCAATAAATTAAAACAAATCATCTTGTGATAATTTTAATTTATCTAATGACGAATGGATCTTACAGTGCATCTCCATCTAAAAATTAGTTAAAATTGATAAAACAAAACCTTTATTAAATACCAATAACTATCTCAAATAATGAGATTGTTGATCATTCAATAAAAATCAAGGTGTTTGGGTTCCCATAAAATTTGGATAGAAATTGGTACAAATAAATAATTTCCTCAAAAATGTTTAATAAATTTAAATTTCATTATAAAATATCTTAATTAAACATTCGATTAAATAACATTGCAGATCCAGATGATCCTCGAAAAGTCATCGTTAAAAAACTAGCTCTATGCGTTGAAGGTCGACCTGATGTCGAGCTTGACTTGACAGGCGACGTAAATCAACTTAAAAAACAGGTATAAAAAAATTGAATTTCTACTTATAGAACAGAATATTTATTTCCTATAATTAATATGTATATATATTGGTAAATATAAAATTTTTATAAAATTCGACGAGTGATAGAGAAAATGAAATTTTTAATTTAATCTTTAACTTATCCTTTTTTTTAGGTTTTTATCATAAAAGAAGGAATTCCTTATCGAATTCGTATCGATTTTATTGTTCAAAGAGAAATCGTTCACGGATTAAAATATATTCAAAAAACATCAAGATTGGGAGTTCCTGGTAAGATAAGCTGATTAGTTTTTAATTAATTTTATGAATAATCATTTCAAAATTTCATTAATAAATTTTTAGAAAAATTATAACAAGTCTAGGCATCAATGTAGTTAGTAATGAGGACAAAAATAATACTTCTAAGTACGTGGCTGTTGATTTATACACAAGAAAGAGAGCAGGGGCAGCCAAAATTAAAGCCTCCGATTTTATTACAATTAACGAGACTTCGGGAAAACTTTACTTTCCCATCATCAGTCTTACAAATTGTATCTCTCCTGGAGTTGTTAAAAGTGCACAATATATTTATTATGCTATTTATGGGTGAGTTATTCATTGACTTGTTCAGTGAGAATCATTGAACTCAAGCAACAAGTCAATGAATAACTCACCCATAAATAAAATACATAATAAATGTATAGTGAGTGCCCTTTTAACAACCTCGGGAAAGACTGATGATGGGAAAATAAAAAAATAACTTTTTAGAGTGTTTTCTCCCAATATTTCGAAGGCATTTAATAGCACTTCATCAGCGGCTCACTCTAATGCCACATACGATTTAAGATTTCGGAGCGAAACGTCAGAAAGGCAGTCTATACATAGTAACCAGCTCTCGCAAACAATAAGGCGTCAATTGACTTGTATATGGCATCAGAGTGAGCCGCTGATGAAGAAGTGTTATTAAATGCCTTAGAAATATTTGGAGAAAACACTCTGAAAACTTATTTTCTCATTTGTTTAATAGGAAAGAGGGTGCAGCCAAATAATTGAGCCTCTATTCAGTAACGAACACTCTTTATTGGGACGTTTCGGCTGGGATCAACCCTGCCATCTTCAGCCTTCAAAGAGCATAATTACATTTTTATTTATTTATTTCAACAATATTTACAAAAAATATTTTCAACCTCTTCACAGATTACTCCAATTATGAAGAGTGTTTGGGGGGGGGGGGGGGGGGGGGGGGGTGTTTGGAATTGTTTATTCCTTTATCTTTTACAATGTTTAAGCAAGTTCAAGCGAAGGTTCAGAGGTTCTCCCGTCTGTTAAACTCGCCTATCATCTTAAATATTGTTGATCTCTCTAAAATTTGCGTTCTTGACTTACCCTGGTAGAGGAGTGACCGCTTTCGCGAGTTGAACGCCGGGACCCTAAAACCAATTTTAGCGAGTAACTGGCTGCAGTCCCAGCGTCCATCAAGCAACTTGCCCAGGTTACCGAAAGATTCGTCGGCTCTTCTTTCAGAGAGACTCCTCAAATCGAACAACCCAAGCAAGTCGGTGTATCTAATACAATGGTCATAATGACCAGTAGCCCTAAAGTATAGATATCTCAGGAATTTTCTCTGGACTTTTTCCAGAGCGTCTACCTGTAGAGCTGAAATCGGGCTCCACACCAGGGGAACATACTCTATGTGAGGCCTGACAAGTGAACAATATAGATTTTTAATTGTTGAGACATTATCAAAAGACTTGGAGTTCCTTTTGATGAACCCAATCATTTTATAAGCCTTGTTGATAATTGTCTCAATCTGTTCTCCGAAACATAGTTTTCTGTCCATTATAACTCCTAATCTTTTATTTTTTCAACCCTAGGGAGTTCGTTGTCATTTATTTCGTATTTGTACAAAAACGTTGACCTTTTTTTACAAAAACTGATTGCCGAACATTTGTTTGCATTCATCGACAAGTTATTTGTTTTGCACCAATCAGATATCCTGTTCAAGTTATCCTGTAGAGTTAGACAATCAGAGATATCACCAATTTTATTATATATTTTAAGATCATCCGCATATAGGAGAAACTCTGAACCTTTGATGTGATTACAAATATCGTTTACAAATATAATGAAGAGTAAAGGACCCAAGTTAGAACCTTGAGGCACACCAGAGGTTGCAACGATTAGCAATTTTATATATATATATATATATATATATATATATATATACAATTAATTATGCCCTTTGAAGGCTGAAGATGGCAGGGTAGATCCCAGCCGAAACGTCCCAATAAAGAGTGTTCGTTACTGAATAGCGGCTCAATTATTTGGCTGCACCCTCTTTCCTATTAAACATATCAATTACAGCCACGTTCCATTATTCAAATTATTTTCTCATTGTCAATAAAATAGCATACACCTATCCTTATAGATAAATAAAGCCGTATCAGGAAGATGGTTCTCTTGACACACTCATTGGTTTCAGTTAGGGATATTAAAGCACCGCCATGCCTTTTCCAGAAACGTAGAAGAGAATTCTAATAAAGATTTTCATCTTTTATAAAACAATGAAATAATCTCATTGCAAACGACTGACATTGCTGCTCCTACTCACTGTACATACACATGATTAGGTTTAGGCTAAATACTCGTGTAAAGTCAAAGTAAAGTTAGAATCACATCACAATCTTTATTATGCATTTACATAAGATTTAAACTTTCGACCTTTGGTTCTCGTTGAAACATTTTGTAAATTAAAATTAAATATACAAATTATACACTAGGTTATTTGTTTCAAAGGTTTTATTAATTAAAAATTAGCACTTGATACGTTTTTCGACAATTAGTTGTCCTCATCAGAAGTGATAATAGAGTGTATTAGAATGTAATCACTTCTGATGATGACAACTAATTGTCGAAAAACGTACTTAAGTGCTAATTTTTTAATTAATAAAACCTTTGAAACAAATAACCTAGTGTATAATTTTTTGTATATTTAATTTTAATTTATGCATTTACAGTTCTTCTGAATAAATTTTTATTCAAACTTTTCAGCTTTCTAAAAATTAATTCACTTATTTTTCTATTTTCTTTATTCTTCATCTTTTCTTTCTTCTAATTATTTCTACTACATGAGCGTTTCTCAAACTATGATCTTTGCGAAAATAGAAATAGAACAAAAATTTGAAAATTATTGAAAGACATATAAGAAAGGAGAAAAAAAGTTGTAAAGAAGAAATAAAACAGCATAAATTTTTCAGGAAACGCTTTATATATTTGCAAATATTTATGCCGGCTTAATGCCTGGCCATCCTCAATGCAGGATATAGTCACTTGGCGATCCTTTTTGAAGTTTTAAACTTTTGCAGAGAGGAGGGGAACACGATTCGAGTATTCGCTCACGAGTGAATTAAGTGAATAAACTCTTGAATGCTCTAACTTTTGCATGAAGAAAGGAGGGGAGAACGAAGATTCAAGTATTCAACTAAAGATGAAAAGGAAGTAACTTTCTTTTCATCCTTAGTTGAATAACCCTCTGGCCGTTTCTACTGATTATTCAAGTATTCATTCACTTCTTACACTCGTGAATGAATAATTGAATCCACGTTTGACACCAGACGAAGGATCGCCAAGTGACTCTATCGTGCACTGAAAATGGCCAGTCGTTAGGCGGGCCGAAATTGCAAATATATGGTATAAAAGGCGTTTCCTGAAAAATTTATTCATCCCTTTACAATATCCGAAAGCTTGATGGGCCATTCTCATATCAATTAAAATTAAAAAAAATATGATAGTGCCCAATATTCTCCGATTATTCCTTGTTTATTTTGTAAGATAATTTTCCAAATTAACACATTTATTTTACCGTGCTTGCCTTCTATACCAAGGGTCGCGGGTTCGGATCCTAGACAGTCCGATGATTTTATTTAAGCCATTTGGATACCAAATGACTTATGCCTGGACCCCAATATATATATATATATAAATACGAGTATAGTTAGTCTTAAATGGCCTAGGTTGCAGAGAAGACTGTGTGTATGTATGTCTGTTTGAAAGAGAAAAAAGTGTGCGTGTTTAAAAACCACTTTCCATAAAGACACATTACTACTTTAGTACTACATTCTCTTTTTAGTCGATGACTGTAAGTCAGGAAATAATTTTTACTCCTGAATATAAAAAAACTCCCAAAATTTGATTTATTTTAAATGCCATAAATTTTTTAATTTGGTTGCTTTCACCCACTCATTAACTCCTTGTCTGATAGTTAAGAATGCCAGGAGAAAAAACATTGAAGTATTCAATGATTAATCTTGCAACCCACATATTATCTATTTATATAATGCTTAATCTATCCTTTATAAACTTGTTCAAATTAAATAAGAGTAAAAATATTGTCTAAAATCAAAAAATAGAAACATCCATTAAATATTTTTTATTCTTTTTCTCATGCTTTCACTTTTGGACTTCAGCCACAATTTGTATGTATCATCATCATCATTTGCTACAAAAAAATTACTCTTTTTTTTATGATCAATTCTAAATATAAGACTGATGTTATTGAAGATCTATTTCAATATTATTTCTTTCTCTTTTCAGTGGACAAGATGACTCATATGGTTGGAAGCTACCCTCCGAAAAAGGAAGCACACTCCTATCTTACACCTTTGGATAATGCTCCATCTGGAATGGTCGCACGGGGTAGTTATTCTGTCAATTCTTTATTTACGGATGATGATAAACATGAACACTTAAAATGGGAATGGGCATTTGAAATCAAAAAAGACTGGAAGGATTAAAAAAATCTAGATAGAATGATTTTCTATCAATCTTTAGGTAATGAAAAAAAAGATGAATTTATTATTACTATTAAGGAAAAAAATGAAATGAAAAAATTATCTTTTTTTTGTTTACATTTTCATATATATATATATATACATAGATAGACACTGATCATTGGTGCAATTTTAAAAATCATACCCACATTGATTTTTTAAAAATCCCTAAAACCTGAAAATGGGTGCGTGATGATTTTCAAAAAAAAAAAAAAATATTCTGTTATTGAATTTATTATACTAAAATTATAATATATATAAAAACTCATATTTAAATTCATAATATAAAAAAAAAAATAATTAAACTTAATGCTTAAAATTATAAACCCTTTAATATTTACAATAAATATAATAATTAATACAATTAAATAATTTTTATAGGTCACTTTTGATTTGACAACTTTCATATTTTTAACTATCTCTCAGCACACATCTTAAAAAAAAATACACCTGACAGATGAATTTCTCTGGTCTTTGTTTATTAATCTGTTATTGAAAATATTGGACAATTATTTTCTGACTTTTATCAGATTAAATTAATATAACATATGCCCGTTTGCACCAAAACATCTTAGATCTTAAGCTCAAGGCGAGCTTAAGATCTAAGATGTATTGGTGCAAATGGGCATTAGATCTTAAGCTCGCCTTGAACCTAAAAAGTGAAATGTGGCATTTTTCCTATTCAACTATTTATATATAGAATATATATATATTTTTTTGAAATAAATATATCTTATTGTTATTATTTATGCGCTTAGGTACAAATTAAGACCCGATTCTGTGTGGATAAATTCAATTTTAAGATGTAAGACGAGCTCTAAGATGTGTAGGTGCAAACGGGCAATAATGTTGCAGAAGGAGATGATTACTTTAAAATGTCATAAAATAAATGTTCAAGATATTCTAATTTTAATAAGAACGAAATGAAAGATATTTTCTCTATAATATATCCTGGTATATTTAAATGAACCGAAAAATTAATTAAGAAAACTTTGCTTTTTCTAATTAGCTATGACCATTGAACTCATTCTGTTGGAATAAATAGAATTTCATTCACTTCTCTGCATGATAATATCTTTTTTTAATAATTCAATCAAATTAAAAAAAATTATTTTAACAAATTTCAATATAATTATATAATATCAGCGCCTTCTAATAATTTTTATAAAATAGAGATATAATTTATACCTATATATACATAATTGTTTCTTTAATTTATCTCTTTTTTTTATTCAGACATTTGTTAAATCAAAAGTTATCTAGGATCAAAATAAAATATCCCTCTATTTATATAAAATATACAAATTTTTTAGATTAGATATTTTAAATATAGATACCTTTTTATTCTTAATTGCTCAATATTTTGCTAAATATATTTCAAAAACAATTTCATTATTGAAATTCCCATGATCATGTCTTGTTTTTTTTTTTTTTTATTAATTTTCAATCAAATCAATTTCTTCCAAATCTAATTTCTGCTACAGGGTTATAAAATAAATTATTTATTAGATTAAGTGGTCAGTATTTTTTTTAAAGAGAGCATAATGATTGTTTCAGTGAATTAGTTTTAAAAAAAAGATGATAGATTTTAATAGATGAATTCAATTTTAATATTTTAGAAAAGTTTTTTCTTTTTCTACCAAGATTTATGGACTTTTCTTGCATTGTTCTAAAACAAATAATATCTTTAGTTGCAAAAATCTTTCCCCTCCTATTATTATTGTCATCATCAGGCCCGCAGACAGTTTGGCGAAGGGGGGGGGGGGATATATTCCCGGGGTCCGGGCCTGAGCCATTTGCGCTCCAACCATAAAATTCTAATAAAAAAATAATTTTCTTGAAATTTTTTTCCTGAGGGGGCCCGGACCCTTCAAGCTCAAATTTTAAGGGGAGGGGGCGTATTATTATTTGTTATCTAGCCCTGGGGCCCGTCTCTGCGGGCTGTGCATCATTATCCAGATGCGGGAAGAGTGTTAACGATAAAGTGGTCAATATTCATTCACTATACAACATTGGAAATAATTGCATCGTGTCTGAAATAAATCATCGATAAAATATAAATTCAAAAATACTTCCAAATGAACTTTTTTATCAATCAAGTACAGTAAGCGCCACAATTAAGTCCCACCCATGCGTTTTCTACTTGTGATTATTTCATTGTTTTTAAAAAAATATATATTTTTTAATAGAAACTTTCATGGTTCAAACTTAGAAAAGATTTTCATTTTCTTTTATAAAAACAATGAAATAATCACAAGTAGAAAAGACTTAATTGTGGCGCTCAATGTACATGCTTAGTGTTAGCAGACTTATTAACATTTATAACAAAAAAATGTGGAAATTAGTGGAAAAAGAAAAAAATTTCTGAAATAATAATTTAAAAAAATTCACGTTTTTTTTTCCTCACAATTTTTACCTTTGACATTTAATGTCTAGTCAATAGTATTGGCAATCAACAACAACAATAATAATAATACAATTTTAAATTAATTTATATTAAGAAAAAATAAAAGACTTCTTAAAAATGAAATGTCAAAGAGAAATTTCTTATAAAATTTTTGATTTTTCTAAAATGTTATTTAAAACTTAAAGATAATTTTTTTATTTAAAGTCCCTATTTTATTCATTATATTATGTAAATTATTAGAAATAATAATTAGAAATTTTAGTTTTTTTCACAATGAAAATTTAGTTAAATAACTATTCTTATATATAATATAATAATTCATTAACATTAACATTTATATAATTAAATGCTCTCTAGGTTCCTTCATTTGAGAAAGTATTTGATAAGTCAGTGAATTATTTCTAACGCATTTATTTACTCAATACCTTAGGGTATTATTAAATATATACGTATAGTAAAAAGGGAAATTTTATGTTATTAAAGATTATTGAATACTTTATCTTAATCAATTATTAATAGAAAAAATTAATACAGTTTTGGCTTCTACCGAATTAAAAAAAAAACGATTTGATAATATTCATTAGGGACTTGCTTATTCCTTTCCCAAATTTATTCTTCTACTCTGTCACAATTGGTAACGTTTTGTCCAGACACCCCCTCCCCCCCTATCGCGTAAATGTGGACGACCCCTTATTACCCTTTTCGACAATTCAAATTCAATTTCTCACGTACCGATTATCGATTAAATCGTTGGGTTCCTTTTAGTGTAAAATATTTCCTGGTCTATATCTAAAAATAATTCATGTTTCACTGACTTCGCAAGCTTCTCTCCTATATTCTTTCCTGCTATTTAAAGAATCCGAGGGTTGCTAACTCTCTTTCTCATTACCTCCTACTGCACTTATTATTAATTTTTAAAAAATTGATAAAAAAAAAAAACTAACCCAATTACCTCTTATTAAGTTAGAGTTAAAGCAGCTATTATTTATATAGATTCTTAAAAAAAAAAAGAAAAATCTCGCGGGCCAAAATATCAAAAATTTATTTTCGAGAAGAATTTTAAAATTAATGATCAAGAATAAATAAATATTTTTATTAATGAGTAGAATTAATATTTTTTTAAAATAATAAATATCAATTGATTTAAAAAAATAAAAATAGCTACCTTAACTTTTTCTTAAGTATTTTGATAACAATTTTTATATTAAGATAAAAAATTCTCAGGTGTATAGGCATTTAATTTCTCAATACCTTAGCGTATTATTAAATATAATAAGTATAGTAAAAAAGGCAAGTTATTTGTAAAGTTATATGTAAAGACTATTTGAATATTTTTTTTTATATTTATCAGTTTAGAGAATTTTTTATCTTAAAGGCTGATACAAATTTTATAATTAAATCAGTGATTAGTTATATACAAAAAAAATTTTAATTAACATTTTAGAAGAGCTTCCCTTTCTCTATATTATGTTTGGTATTTTTAGTAGATTTCTTTGCTTTTCTTCGATACTTTTTTCCCTTCAATCAATAATTACTATATATATATATATATATAAATATAGCTTTGTTGAGTTCTCACTTTGGACTTTAGGATGATTCAGATAATAATTTGGCTACTTTTATCTCCATTAATACTACCTCAGTAATTCGTACTTATTTTAAAAACTATATTTTTGAAATAACCTTTGTTGAAAAGTAACACTAAATACCGTACGAAACATAGGCAACAAAATTTAAAAATATTTGTTTTAATAACTTGTTTGTTTTCTTATTGATCCGACAATCCCATATCATCATTATTTATTTTCTTTAATCTTATATACATTTCTCTCTTTGTTGGTTGTTGAGATTGACTCGCCTTTTCATCTCTCCATTTGAAGCTCTTTTCAAGAGCATTTGGTTCAGGGCCTGATTTAAGAGTATGCCGCCAATAGGCTAAAGTCCATTTGCCTTTCCCTCTATAGTTCATATTTGCTTAATACATTTGTTTTATTCAACAGAAGGTTAATAGAGTTCATTGGTGTTTTCATCTCTTTTCTTATTCTTAAATTTGTACTGGAAATATTAATTAAAGTCTGAAATACTTCACTTTAACTTTTGAATAAATTGCTAATCTGCCGCTCCTGAATTTGTTGCCGCTCTAGGCTGCAGCCTTCTTAGCCTATTTAGAAATACAGGCATGATTTGATTAGGAAGTAATATCAATACTGGGTCGTTTTTTTTTTCAAGGTTGTAGACTTGCTGGCTATTTGATCGGTGGATATTTCAGAGATTTGAATTTGCTTTTGAGTTCAAGGTGATTGTTATATATGCCTCAATTTAATAATAAAACTCTATTATGAACGTTTCAGCTGGGATCTACCCTGCCATCTTGAGCTTTAACAAGTATAATATTCAAATTTTTTATACATTAAAAAAAAACTTTGCATTGTTTCTTAAAAATACCTACAAGTGATACTACGAAGTTGAAGCTTATAAAAATAAATAATAAAAAAATATGACAATCTATTTTTTATTTAGCTTCATTAAATCTGCCACAGCAAAGAAAGCTGAACGATAAACCTCGTCTCAGAATTAATTAAAAATTGCTTATTTTTTATGTATAAAAAATTTGAATATTTTACTCTTTGAAGATTGAAGATGGCAGGGTAAATTCCAGCCGAAACGTTTCTAATAAAGAGTATTTTAATATTAAATAGAGGCTCGATTATTGGCTTCATCCTCTTTTCATCTTTTAAATATACATATTATATATATATATATATCACTTTAGTCTTCACGGGACGAATTATTCTCTCTGTTCTATCAACCCTATCAACCTCCTCTAAATCATCATAATTCAGCCATTTTAGAATCAGGTAGAGAAATATTTCGCTTTCTCCCATTTCTTAATAAATTTGAATAGTTTTTTTAACCTTGTTATTTTAGCTATAATATGATTTGGTACTAATGGGACTTGAAAATTATTTTTTCAGCAGTGGCGTAGCTATAAATTTTAAACCCTTAGACAAAACTCTAAATAACCTAACTTTATATATATAGGGCTGGAATCTAAGTAAATGCCAATTTTTTCATACAAATAAAACACATTTTTTTTTTTTTAAATTTACAATGATGTCAATTTAAACAATGTACCTTTCTGTAATATCTTGCACAGTAACATCATGATTCTATTATGGCTTTGATTTGGTTATTTAATCGTGCTGATCGTTCTTTGAATGAAAATTCATCAGAACAAAATTTGTCAAACCTATCCTAACACTTTCTCACCATCACGTAACTTTTTAGCAGCTTGCGTTGTGTTATTTCCTTTACGGAAATAAAAAAGTAAAATATGACGAAGATACACTCTATATTAAACTTGATTCTAAACTAATAACTTAAATAAAACAAGTGATTTGCTTCTGAATCAGCGGTTCCCAACCCGGGCTGATTGGAACTGGGCCGCGGACGTCTAAGAAAAATTATATGTATTTATATAAAAATATATATATACTTTGGGCCTCAGCGTTTTTTTTTACGGGAAAAGTGGGCCGCACATCAAAAAAGTTTAGGAACCACTGTTCTAAATGAAATCAATTAAAAGTTAACAACTGACTGAAGTAAAAAACCAAAGCATTGATAGAAATCATTTAAAAAGATGGCCAAAGATATCATTGTGTGATATCGGCAATTATTTGGTTGATGACAAATTTTCTTTAGCATAATCTTACTTATCGATAGCTACGCCTCTGTGTATCAGCCTTGAAATCTATTTTATATATATATACAGTATATCCACGACTACTAAAATAAATGCACTTTCATCCCTCCCCCTCCAAACCTCTATATCAAATTAAGTTCATATTAACAAAATAAAGAATTTTTATGTAAAAAAAAAATATTGTATTAATTATACCTAAAAAAAAAAACACTTGAAAATGACATTAACAATGAAAAATATAAAGATACTTAATCTCTCATTAAAAATGTTATTTATCTCATTTTAAAAAGTTAGTTATTTGTATTTTAATTTTAGTATTTATAAAAAAAAAAAAAAATTTATGCATTTATACTTAGTTGATAAAAAAAACAATCTTGAGCCAAAAATTACCTAGCAATATTCTATTAGCTCATTTCTAATATTCCTAATATAATTGTTTTTTATAAATTAAATAATGAAATAAGTAAACGCCTTTTTGTCAAATTTGATTGAGCAATATCTACAATAATAATATATATCTGTCAGTATTCCTATAAAGCCTTGATTTGGATGTGTTCTATATATATATATTTAATGTAATAACATTTGAAGAATTAGCTCATATTTGTCAATTTGATTTAATTAACAAGTCTTGGAAATCAAGACCAATTGATAGAGAATCTCTAAAAATAAATAATTTTTATTGTAAATTTTATTCAAAATTTTGTTTGTGGTTTTTAATGACTTGTTAACATAATTGACATAACTGGCGTAACTCTTGCCCCAAGGAAGGTGCAGCTTTAAGCTAGCATGTTATATAATTTTTCCCTTTATGTCAAGAAGAATAATAAATATTCATCAAGTTAAATATTAAATATAACTTTGACTTAGGTATAATGGGCATAGTTACGCCATTGATAAAAATCCAATAAATTGCTTACCCCAAAGTGCGATTGACATTTAAAAAAAACCAAAAAGCCTTCTTAAAATATATACTGTAGTGTGTAATATTAAGCAAGATAAATTAATTTAGCCTGGATCTTTGTAATTAAGTGTAGTTGATAATATAGTGGTAATAATAGAATACAAGATATATATATTTACATATTATATATTCAATAGAAAAATGAAAAATATATTTTTCACAAGGAATCAATAACTAATTTTAAAAAGCTGGCTAAATAGGAAAAGATTTAAAAAAAGGCACCTTATTTTATTTTATTTTCTTAATAATGTGTTTTAAAATGTTGGTCAATAAAAATTTTAAAAGACATTCATTCTTTTTGAATTCCTATTTCTTTTTTAATATTAATTTAAATAACTAAAGGCTTTTAGAATGCATTGGAAAAAATCCGAATTTTAATCAAAATATATCGGCCAATATATAATTTATATATGACTAGTTTAAGAGATCTTTTTATTTAAATTATTCAATGAATTTCTTTCACAAAATGATGCTTTTTTCTCAGTCTATTTTGACTTGTTATTAGGTCAAGGTTAATAAATTTGCTAGAAATTCATTTTTGAGAGGTATTTATTTTTTAGGTTTACAGATATTATTATCCGTTTCGGCCCCAAGGTGGCCATCATCAGAACCTTAAACAAATTTATTTATTTTAACTAAGATGTATATCATCATATCTATAGGAGTAAAAAATAAATACCTCTCAAAAATGAATTTCTAGCAAATTTATTAACCTTGACCTAATAACAAGTCAAAATAGACTGAGAAAAAAGCATCATTTTGTGAAAGAAATTAATGTTCACCAGTCCGACATCCTCAAATTATTCAATGAATGCCTCGATTTGAACTTAACAAGTCAAAGGGATATTTAAAAATTTTTGTATGTTTATTTATTTGTTAATGGGACAAACGCCCCCCCCCTCCCCCGCCCCCTTCCACGGGACTTAAAACTCTCGATAATATATAAATGAGGTCACGAATTGAGGCACGCATTGAATATTAATATCTTATCCAAATAAGGTAAAAAAAACCACCTTACTGCTTAGAGTAAGGTGTTATGTTAGGCAGACCAAGATGTTAAGGGGGTTTAAGGTACTCGTCTCCGCTCCGCGCGTGTTGGATTTATTCAATTTGATTTGATTTTCATTCAATTTAGTTGTGTAGATAATCATGTTTCTGACGCGAGATAAAAATTTCGCTCTTGCCGTTTCGATGATGAGTGGTACTTTTTTTTTGTTAATGGCTAGTTTGTGTAAAAAGAAAAGGAAACAACTGCGCATTTATATTTATTTCATCTTCTCCAAGCATCCATTTTAAGCTGTTTCTTAAAATGATCTTAATAGAGAGCATCCCTCAGAAGGGAATTCGCATTTTCGGATTTTGCACATTTGCAAAAGCAAGCCTACCGATGTCTTAGACTGGCTGGAGATCCCCGAGGGATGTTTGGCCTCCCTCCCCACAATAAACATTAACAAAAATTCTTATACCATTTAATTCAATGCTTGTAAAATAAAATATTTAAATATGTCTTTCTTTTTCAGATCTCTATCCATTCGGAGATTTTAGAAGTATTCAATTCATTACTGTATTATTGTGTTAGGTGTATTAAAACAGGAGTCTGCTATTAGAAACTCGATAGCACCCTTGATTCTAACGTGGAAGTCTGTTAAATTGATAAATTCGTCGAAGTTTAAAAAATTGAGATCAAGAAACGATGGTTCTGAGGTATATATTACCGATATACTCTAGATGATAGTAGTAGATCTAAATATTTCAAACTTTTAAAACTGACTTAATCCTCTAATGCAGCGCAGGGGTGTCAAACACAAAAGCTAACTTGGGCCAAATAAACAATGCTTAACTCTAGGTGGGCCGCAAAAATAAAAGTTTATAAATAAAGTATATTATAATTTTATATGATGGTTTTCACATTTCTCTCTCGGGCTTGGCGTAATTGGTAGCGCGCCTGCCTTGTATACCAAAGGTTCGAGGGTTCAGATCCCAGGCAGTCCGATGATTTTATTTAAGCCATTTGGATACCAAATGGCTTAAATGGACCCTGTTACGCATTAGTGTGTCAAGCGCCAGGTACCGAGATTTGAGAAAATTAACATTAAGGTTTTTCTGATTTACATTGTTTTGATTAGATTATATATCATTTTTTTATGTCAATTGTGCAAGTAACATTAAATATAAATTTTTTTAGGACATATTTCATAAAAAAATACTATTAATTACAGCATTTGAAACAATATTCCGTGCTTAACTCAATTTTTAATTTTTTGGCGCTTGACACACTAATGCGTAACAGGGTCCAAATAAGAATGCCTGGACCCCAATATATGTAGTATATTCATAATAACGGTTATCGTTTAAAGTCTTATATGGCCTAAGTTGCAGAAAAGACTGTGTGTATGTGCGTGAATGTGAGTGTAAAAAAAAGTGTTTTTTGTTTAAAAAAAAAAAAAAAAAAAAAATTCTATTTTGTTTTTACTTTGAGTCGGATATAATGACTGGGACGCAAAAATGTTCATCTCGGGTCTCTTATTTTCGGTAATCGAAAGCGTGTGTTCTGTGCTTGACACCTCAGATTTCAATCAGACAGACAGACCACGTTGCGAAAACCACTTTTTTGGATTCAGGGGACCTTAAAACGTGTATATCCATCAAAATCTCGACATCGAATTTTTGTCATGAATCAAACCTCTCTCTATATATATTACATATATACATAGGGAAGAGAAAGTAAAAGTGTTTTTCGCGACAGGGTCTGTTCAATTTAAACCATGAAGGAATTGAGCTAGGATTGGTTAAAAATGATACATATGGGCCTATAAATTTCAAAGTAGGGTAGAGGGAGGATAAAGCCGCCTGGCTACGAAGCCTGCATTTGACAAGCGGCGCAGCTAATGAATAATAAACCTTTTTAAAATACTTGCATACGACTTATATTTATTTCCTAGTTTTTTTAAATATATATAGAAAATATTTTTTATAAAAATAACAAACAAATAAAGATCTCTGAAGTAATAATGATCATTATTATCATTCTAAAACAAATATTTAAACTTTATTATATACATTTATTTACAAAGTAATTTAATAAAAAATATATACGAACATAATATAGATAGGCTACCAGAGATCGTTGATAATTATCAAAAATTATAGTGAATAAAAAATAATAAAAAATTTCAAAAAATAAAATAATTTTACACGAGTTATTTTTTTCAATCTCAATATATGGCAGGTGTTTATTTAATAAAAATTGTTTACACAAGAATTATATTTTTGGAATCTTTTTTTGAGGGTCGGTTGGGCCGTTCCTGGATATATTGTTGCCTCCGTGCCAGGCTATTTTTCGGCCAATCCCCTATGGATTCGATAATTTAGTCTAAAGTAAAATTTTTTGTAGATTTTTTTTGAACTAACGAAAGATTAAATTTTATTTGAAAATAACTGAATTGTTCGAGTTTGAGTATTTATAATTTACATAGGAGTACTCGAAGTACCTTTCGTTGTTATAAGGTGTAAAGAAAAGTAAATTTTGTTTTGGTGGTATTTATTGCAACTGATTCTACTGTTACTCTGTGCAGAATCGGTTGAAATAAATTCCACTAAAAGAAAATTTATTTGACTTTACACCTCATGACAACGAAAGGTATTTCGAGTAAACTTCCTAAGTAGATTAAATTTTATTTAATGATTTTTGAATTCTACCAGAAGATCAAAAAGAGAAAGTAAAATCAGTATTATTAAAGATTTTCGAGGCCATATATGCTTCTAATATCCCATTCTCCTGTTACAAAGATTAAATTTGATTTTAATTAATAATCCCTATTCTCAAAGTTAATTAGCAAATGAACTATAATAGAAAAATATCAGTTAAATATTTTTCTTTAATGCCCATTTGCACCAAAACATCTTAGATCTTAATCTAAGCCTTAAGCCTTCCATAACCTAAAACGCGAAATGTGGCATTCTATCTTTTCCACTATTTATTTATATATAGAATATATTTTTTTGAAATAAATATATCTTATTGTTATTATTTATGCGATGGAGGCACAAATAGAGGATCTTAAGGACCGATTTCCTGTTTCAAATTCAATTCAATAAGATGTAAGACGAGCTTAAGATATGTTGGTGCAAACGGGCATAAAAGAAATCAAAATAGACAATTGAGCCCTGCTCCTTTTTGAGTCGAGGCTTTTATAAAATGCCCGTTAGCTGTTCATTTCCCGTCCTGGGAAAGAAAATTTATTTAAAATAATTGGCTACCAATTAATTTAAATAAATATGGACGGATAACGGTTATTGTCAAATTTACCGTTAAGCGTTCGAAGCAGAGGGGCAAAAAAAAAAGATTATCCCTAAATACCGAATATATTTCCAAAAATATAGTTCAAGTATATAAACAATTAAAGGTCTCTAAATAATTAATAATTTAAAAATATTAAAATTGTACAAAACCCAATTTATAGCTGTGATGTTATATTCATAAGAGGGTAGAAAATGAGAGAAGCAGCTAAAGATTTTTCCTTATTTATTTAATTCACACAGCTGACGTTCCGTATTTGAACCATCTTCAGAGCTGACGAAAAGTCATGAAGTGAACCAGTGGATTTTATTCATAGTTGAACCAAATTCTTATTTAATAAGTATACACAAGGAAGGAAGCAGGTGCAGCCAAAATTAAAGCCTCCGATTTTGTTACAATTAATGAGACGTTTCGAGAAAACTTTATTTCCTCATCATCAGTCTTTCAAATTGTATTTGTCCCGGAGTTGTTAAAAGGGCGCAATACATTTATTATGTATTTTCTTTAAAGTTTTCTCGAAACGTCTTATTAATTGTAACAAAATCGGAGGCTTTAATTTTGGCTGCACCTGCTTCCTTCCTTGTGTATAAATCAACAGCCACGTACTTCATTGGTTATAATAAGTATATACCCAGTATGCGATGACCAGGTACATAAATTTTATTTAAGGATTTGGTTCAACTATGTATAAAATCCACTGTGACACTTTCATCATGACTTTTCGCCAGCTCTGAAGATGGTTCAAATACAGAACCGAAACGTCAGCTGTGTGAATTAAACAAATAAAGAAAAAACTTTAGCTGTGTCTCTCATTTTTCTACCCTCTTATGAATTATAATTTTAATTTCTTTTTAGATATGTTTTTAACAAGGTTGCCCATATAAAATTTTTTCTCATTTATTAAAATACCATATACACTATATAATTTTAATAAAATAGAGAATAAATTTTTTAAGACAACGATGATATAACTATCAATACGTTAAAAAATATACTGTCGAAAAAAATGAGATTGAATCTTTACAGGGTAAAAATTATTTTTAGATTTAAGGATGTGCTAAGAATAGTAATAGACATAGAGAGAACAGCGAATTGAAAATGGCAAGACATGAATTGACTTAGATATCATTTGTGAAGACACGATGAATTACATCCTAGATGAGTGATAATCAATGTGGTCGGTAAACATTCCTTTGAGAGTGGCTTGTTCGACGCAATTCATTGCTGAAATATTCAATAGTTTTTCGAAGACCTTCATTTAATCGAACCTAAAAATAAAAAGTAAAAATAAAGAAGGCTGACACTTGTTATAATTCCTTATTCTCTTTTTCCTAGTTTACTTAAGGCTCTTCAGGAGGCTGTTCGCATGTTTTTGCCCATAAGATGGCGTTAGGGATCTTAAACATTTAGCCAAAAAGCCCAAATATTACGAAAATTTACCAACAGATGGCAGGACTATATTTAATCTCATGTAGTTGTTTGATTTTCGTTGATCTTTTAATAATTTTATAAATATTATATATCATTTATAACAGCATAAAACTATAAAAAATAGGCTTATAAGTGATCTGATAATGCCGGCTGTTAGACTAGTCTGCCATCTTTTACAAGGGTGCTGAACTATTTGGCCGTTCATTTTTAAATAAAACGAAATGCCCCCGAGTTGGGAGAGGGGGCCCCCCCCAAAACGCGGGGGGGAGTAAAGGGGGGGGGGGGGGGGGGGGGGGGGGGGGGGGGGGAAAAATACGAAATTTATTTTTGACTTTGTCACCATTTTATTTAATTATTATAGTTTGGATATTAATGATTTTTACATTTTTAGATTAAAAAAAAAAATTACAATTTTCATAACAGAGTTTTTTTTTTGCAATTTCTATAAATATAAAAAAAAATATTTTTTAGATAATCGTAATTAAAAAAATCTATCATGTAAAATGCTCACGAATTTAAATCATTTAAAAAAAACCCCACTAAAATACATTTAAGATTCAATGTGACCTCCTGAAGCCCCTTAATATAATTTATTAATATTTTTTGAGAATACATTCTCTATAAACTATGAAAAATTATAAATTACCTTAGGTTCCCAGCCGAGTTGTTGCCGTGCTACTACAATAAGAGGTTTTCGTTTTTGTGGGTCATCCTCAACAGCGGCCACCTGACGTATTCTACTTGCTCCGCCCACCAGACTTTTTATAATTGTTGCGAATTCTAAAATAAAAAAAAAAAAAATATTTCCATTATTAAAAAGATTGAGCATTCTAGGATGAATCTAGAACAGTGCTTCTTAAACTTTTTGAAGTCAAGGCCTCTTTTTTTTTTAATTCAGATTGGTTAAAAAACTATTTTTTTTTTAAATTTGAAAAACACTTTTTCTCATTCACGCTCACACACACATTTATAAAGATTATTTTGAAGAATATATATCGACGTTCTAATTAACAAAATGCCTAACTCCATTTTTATTTTTCAGGAGAGCCAAAAAAGGAAGGAACCGACCGAATATTCGGTTTCGGTTACGGTTTCGGCCAGTTTCGGCCAAAAATCCTGGTTTCGGCCCTAGTTTCGGTTTCGGCCAAAAACTAGCCGAACCTTTCGGCCAGCCGAAACCTGAGTTTGAAAAGATGGGATGAGACTCGCATGAAAAAATAAAAAAAAAGGTCAAATGATTGCACTTGAGGGAGAAAAAAATTTTTAGTGTCCCTAAAAAAGGTAAAATTTTTTTCACGGGAAGGAAAAAAATTTTAAAAAAATATCACAAAAAAAAAGGTAAAATGATATGAATTTTTTATAGGAAATTCAAGTTTCGGTTTCGGTTACGGTTTTGGCCGAAACTAAGATTGAGGCCGAATATTCGGTTTCGGTTTAAAACATTTCATTATCATTGTTAGAGCCACTGTTAAACACTTTTCGCGCGGCAATTTTTTTTACGCTCTTACCCAGTTCAGGGCATATGGAGAATGATATTTTTCAACAGAAAATACAAAAAAATGATTTTCGAAAAAAGTGGAGTTAGACACTTTTCTACTGAGAGCGTCATTATACTATATATAATCGATAGTTCTGTATTAAAAATTAAATACCTTCGATGGTGTGCTCAATAGGATTGCCTAAATTTACAGGCAATGTATAGTTTGACTCCATTAGCCTTACAAGACCATCTACAAGATCAGTAACATATTGGAAGGATCGCGTTTGTTTTCCATGACCGTATATCTAAAAAATAAATATAATATTAGTTAAATATTATTTGTTGAAAAAATATACTTATTTTATTTTTAAAGTCAGCTGAAAAGCTATAATTAAAATTTTTTGTTAAACCCAGTAGTTTGGTTCTGAGGAGATTTTTGATTTAGAATTTTTGAATTAAGATTTTTTTTAGGAAACTCTCATGCTTGAGAGAATCTTTGGAGAGAATCTCTTTATATTACGATTTAATTCAATTTGGTTAACTCTTATTTCTTTAGTAATTTTTTTCCTTTTTGCTTATCTAGAGAGTAAAAACAGAATTAGGTATATACGACAGCTTTATCAGATCACTTAAAAGCCTATATTTTTATGCTGTTATAACTGATAATTAATATATAATAATATTTATAAACTATTCATTATTAAAAGATCAACGAATATCAAACAAATACATGAGATTAAATATAGCTCTGCCCTGCCATCTGTTGGTTAATTTTCGTAATATTTGGGCTTTTTGGCTAAATTTTTAAGACCCCTAACGCCATCTTATCGGCAAAAACATGCGAACAGCTTTGCCTCCCAAAGCGCCTTAAAGAATTAATTCAGATTTTTCAATCAATTGAATTTGCCAATAGCCAAAAAAACTTGCAATGTATACATACAATAAGTGAACAAAACAAAATTTCATTTTTTCTCCTTTCCAATGAGATAAATAGTTGAAAATCAATACTTTACAGTTATTGTCTCGTTTCGCAATGCTTGTAGGATGAAATTGGAGACAACTCGGCCGTCATTCATGTGCATTCTAGGGCCATATGTGTTGAATATTCGAGCCACACGAACGTCTACCTTTTCTTGTTTTGCATAAGCATAACTAAGTGTTTCAGCTACTCGTTTACCTTCATCATAACACGCTCTTGGCCCTGAAACGAAAAATCGAAAAAAGAAAGTATTATCATTTTTTTAAATAAGAATTTATAAAAGAAATAAAATTAAAATATACCAATAGGATTGACATGTCCCCAATAAGTTTCTGGTTGAGGATGCACTTCGGGATCTCCATAAACTTCACTTGTACTCGCGATCAATACTCGAGCGCCGACACGTTTAGCTAATCCTAAAAATTCATTAGATTTTTAAGACAATGAAAATCAATCCATTGCGATTATACTGTATTAAAAAAAAAAAATTATTAATGATAACCATCCTCTAAGAAGAAAACTTTATATACTTGTGCCATTTGCTTCTCGAAATGGAACAAACGACTTATATGACCCCCGATCTCAAAATTTTTAATATTATAATATAAAACACCCCCCTGGTTACGCCCATGAACATAAATACTAAAGTCATCTTATTCTGAAAGTAACTTAACTTACCGAGCATATTAATGGTGCCCACTGTATTAGTCTTAATTGTTTTTACTGGATTGTGCATATAATGAGGAGGTGAAGCAGGACTTGCCAGATGGTAAATTTCATCAACTTCAATAAAAAGAGGATTAACAATGTCATGATGAATTAATTCAAAATTTTCATGACCCATCCAATGTTCGACATTTCTTTTTCTGCCAGTGAAAAAATTATCGGCTACTATTACTTCATGTCCGGCCATCATCAATCGATCAACAAGATGAGAGCCTACAAAACCTGCTCCTCCAGTTATCTGTGAAAATAAATCTTCAATTATTTTCTTTTATTAGACATAGAACATAATATTTGGAAATATCATTTAAATAATTCAATTTTAACTAGTAGGTAAATGATCAATTGGAAGGAAAAAAGAATCTTATAGATCAAAAAGAATTATATAAATAATGAATTGTTTGAACAGTTTCCAAGTCCCCAAGGTAATATAACAAACGGTTGGCGAATGATAAATTTTTCTATAAATATTTCTCATTTGTGAATGAAATTGCAATAATGTATTATTGCATTATATATTGGTCAAAATGAATTTTTATAGTGTAGTCGGTACCCTGGAAATTGAAGGACATAGATGGAGATCCCGGGGGGCAGGGAACTTGTGATTCACCAGCAAAACAAACTCACAAAATTTGTTAATGAAAAAAATTGAATCGCTAATAAATATCTGTGAATGGTTGCTTTTGAGGTTGTGGCTGTGATGTGATTATAATGGAGAATTGGAGATATCAGCCAAATTGGAATGATCTTGTGCTTGGGCACAGGATCCATATAATTTTGTATGAAACAAATAAATATTATTATTGACGAGTCCTGGTTTGATCACATGTGCACTTGCACTATGTGTATAATTCCTAATAAGTGAAGATGGCCAAATATATTCAGGCCGAAATGTCTTATTCAGGGAGAACCTAGATCATTCCAATTTGGCTGATATCTCCAATCCTCCATTATAATCTGTGAATGTTTACACATTTTTAACTAGATGTTCGGACTTCTTAAATTTTTTTCTGAGTTTCAGTTACAATAGGACTTCAACTGCCTCTGATTTTTTTAATTTTTACAAATTCCTTTTTCCTATCCATTTTTTAAAAGAACTAAGCATGTGTGAAGAATAATCAATACAGGGTTAAAATAAAGATTTAGTGACCATTCCAAGGAAATATTTACAAGTATTCTCTTTCTTGCTCTATAATTAAGAAATTTAACATCGGGATATCGCAGTGGAATTCGACGTTCCAAATCTTGAACTTTGAGTTCCAATTCCTTAATTCGTTTTTGTGCTTCCCAAAGAGCTTGTTCTGTATTTGTATTTTCAATTGGTGCTTGTAATGATTCCTCATGATGTACTTCTTGATTGGCTTTCGAAGACGTTAATTCAATTAATGGCATATTTGAGTAAAATGTATTTTCTGGATTACGATATGCATAGCTCCAATTCTTATATATACAAAACACTAAAATAAAGAAAAAATGAATGGTAAATAAATTCATTTAGAAATATTATAAATCTGAACAAAATTAATTGCCAAATATATAGAAGCTTCTTTGGTATATTAAAAATACTTTTCTTTAATTAAAAATACTTATTAAGATCAATTTAAATTTGATTCTATCAATAGTATATATGTCAAATGTTTGACCGTACAAGTGTCAAAGTACTTGCAGAAAATTTAATAGTAGGCCTACTTATTATAATTTCGAATGATAACAAATAGAAGAGATTATTTTAAGTGATGAAATAACAGATTTAAAATTATATAATTAAAAAAAAATTGACTCACAAATAATAGAAAATAAAATTAATGAAATTAATTGTTTTAAATGACGTCGAAGAAAATTCATGACAAACTTATAAATAAAACTAAGACATGTTTCTTATTAAAACTCTTTCTTGATTTTTAAAAAACAACTAAAAAAAAAATAAAAAAAAATAAAGAATTTAATTCAATTGTAATTGAATATTAAAACAGATGTATTTTGACAACTTGAGACAAACAGAAGAGAGGGCAGCACAAACGAATTAGATAAAGATTGATTCAATCAATTCAACAGGACAGTTTAATTTAAATTAACTCCATTCTTTATTTTTTTTTATTAGAATAAGAAATAAATTTCACACCCATTTATTTAAATAAATTATTCTGATAATGTGTGAATATAAAAAAGACAAATGTACAGTCAATTTCAGTATTAACCGCCATCCCTAGAGAATAGAGCCGTGAAGTTAGACAACCAGAGCCCTTAGCTTCCGTAATTGTTGTCTCAAAAAATAGTATTTCAAAGAAAAGTTTTTATTTATTTTCTAAGCCCTCTGGTTGTCTAACTTCACGGCTCTATTCTCTAGGGGTGGCGGTTAATATTGAACTGACTGTACACTATTCTTGAATCTACATTTTTTAAATAAATAAAATAGAATTAAATATATATATATATATAAGAGAAAACAAAAAATTATTAAATTTTTTTTTTTTTTTAATAATATTCATTTTTCTAGGGTAAAATTTTATTTGACATTTTGATTTTAAATATTGTATGAAGTTAGCGTCACTAATCAGCTGGTATTCAATCAAAGAATAGTTTTTAATTTCTTATCCTTTCACTTTGGCTATGTTAAAAAAAAACCAATGAATATAAAAACTATTTTTTTACATTAATGTATTCTAAAGATGATGAATAATTTAAAGGAAAAGGTGATAAAAATAAAATTGATTGAATTGAATAAACGAAATTTAAGACAAATGGGCAAGGTGCGGTAATCTATAAAATCTTATGCTCTCAAGAGGCGTTATTAATATAACCAAGACTATAGAGTAGCCAAGGTGCCTTGTTCCTTTGTGATGGTCTAATCATGTCTCCTTTATTACCTGTGCAATCTTTATTCCGGCTGAGTCTTGAATCAGTGATTTCTTTAATTATACGACAATTAAGTCAAACCCCACGATTAACCAAGAATATTGATGTTTTGAGAGAATATTATATCACGAATTTACATTCAGGAATTCGGGATTCACTTTTGGACGTTTGCTGTGAATATTATCAGTAAGTTTTTTTATTTGAATCTCTAGATAAGTAAGTGTAGAAAATTAGAAATTTTCATAGAATTCATTATTAAGTTAAAATAATAATTATTGGAGAAGATTTTAATAATAGAGCATAAACAATGCATGAAATGGAGTGATTTTTTATTTTAAATTTAGATAAGAATATGTTATAATTAATAACATTCAAACAAAACTTGTTCTAAATGCTGGATATTATATTTTTGTAAAATTAATAGTTGATCTATTGATTAATTCAAATCAAAAACACCCTTTCCTTTTGGTCGATTGTTGTCAACAGTTAAATATATATATATATGTTCTGGAAGGTTTCCGCGACCGGATGTATGCAAAGATAAGTTTTCTCGGGTTAAGTCGCGTGGGGTGCTGAGATTTACTCGACGTTTCGGCTCTCCTTTTGGAGCCATTTTCAAGAGAAGGAAGTTATGAGGTAATGGTGGATGGGAGTTGTTTACGGGGTCGCAGTCTTCCTGGTCCCCAGGTCAATTTGGTGGATGACTCAGAGGCGTGGATTGGTCTCTGAGAGCTGGAGGAAGGTTGGGTGTGTTTAATTGTGTTCGGTTTAGATTGAGGCCCCAAAGTCAACCCAAACCAAACACAAACCCGATTACACACAACCAACCACTGTCCATTTCTCAGAGACAAACCCAAACCTCTGAGGCATCCACCAATACACCGACTTGCGGAGTAGACAGATTGAGGCCCCGTAGTCAATCTAAACCGAACACAATTAAACACACCCAACCTTCCTCCAGCTCTCAGAGACCAAACCACGCCTCTGAGTCATCCACCAAATTGACCTGGGGACCAGGAAGACTGCGACCCCGTAAACAACCCCCTCCACCATTACCTCCTAACTTCCTTCTCTTGAAAATGGCTCCAAAAGAAGAGCCGAAACGTCGAGTAAATCTCAGCACCCCATACGACTTAACCCGAGAAAACTTATCTTTGCATAAAAAATATATATATATATATTAACTAGGTAGAGCCTTGTTTGAAAAAGATGAAATTTTTTCAATCAATGCTCAAATAGACTGTTCATTAGCCAGTCAATATATCGTTTAAGAAAGTAAGTTTGCGAGATATGTTTGTGCTTAAGATTCGGCAAAATTACACCCCCTAGAGTCGAACCAGGACCTCCACGCTTTCGCGGCAGGTGGACTACCTTTATTCTGGGCCGGCACCCTAGGGGGTGAAATTTTGCCCAATCTTAAGCACAAATAAGCACAAACATATCTCGCAAACTTTATATATATATTTAAAATTTATATTTTCATGAGGATTGACTACAATTATATCTGATAATAGGTGCAGGCAATGAGAAAATAACTTTTTAGAGTGTTTTCTTCGAATATTTCGAAGGCATCTAATAGCACTTCTTCATCAGCGGCTCACTCTAATGCCACATACAAGTTGAGATTTCGGAGCGAAACGTTTGAGAGGCAAATCTATACATAATAACCAGCCCTCGCAAGCAATAAGGCGTCAATGACGCGTCATTGCTATTAAATGCCTTCGAAATATTCGGAGAAAACACTAAAAAATTATTTTCTTATTGCTAAGAGCCTAGCCTGCACCTATATCATTTATATTACTTGGCACGCCACATCCTTTTGTATACAATTATATCTACCCAGGATCTCTTTTTGAACTTAGAGTTGATATTCCTTATTCAAATTGAGATCAAATATGAACAAAATTGTTAAAATGTATGTATGTCTATGTACAGAAAAAGATGTAGACTTTCTGATCATCCCAATTTCTAAGAAACATGCTCTAAGTAATGCCAAAGGTCAAGGGTTCTCATCCCGACCCAGGCGAGAAATTTATTTTAAGTGAATTGGATACCAATCGATTAAACCTCCGTCCCGGAGTCTAAAAGGCCTCAGATGCCGAAAAAACCTTAAACAAAATAAAAATTCAAATGCCTTAAGTGGTAAAAATTGTTCTATTTTAGATTTTACATATTTCTCAAACAAATGTTGATCAGATTTTTTTTTAATTTTTACAAAAACAACTTTTTTGGCCAAACTTTGATTTTTTTATTTAAAAATGATGACTCAAAATTTTATTTTAGACATTGAAAATATGCTTTGAAAGATGTTTGTTACACATCCCCAATAATTCATCCATTTATCAGTTTATCCTTATACATTTCTGTTTCCTTTATATTATACTTTTCTAAGAAATTTATAAAACGTAGAATATGACATTCAAATTTATTATGCATGCAAAAAAAATATTAAAGAAACATTTATTCCTCATCTGAGATGTTCACAGCCTACACGTGTCTCCACCATTTACCATTTATAGAATTTAAATTCAATCATTAGAAAGTTAAAAGATTTTGTTAAAAAATAAGAAAAGACGCTATTCCAATATTATTTATATATGCTCTGGTCTTCCAGGATTTGATCCTGTAGAGGGGACTTAATAATATGATTTTTTTAAAAGCTTAAAGCTTCTTTTTAGAGAGGGACTTCTTTCTGTTTGCCATTGACTAGGGTCCTTTGGAAAGTTCGAGACTTTCTCTTATGGGGGTGGGGGGGATTAAACACCTTCCCCCCCCATTGTTTGTGCCAATCCTCTGCTATTTTTTCTTTATTCTCTTTAATTATTCTTACATATTCAAAAATTTTCCACAAATAAATCCTTTTTAATATATAATTATAATTTTACTTTATTTTTTTTATTTTTTAGTCAGAATGTCTACCTTATGCTGGATTTGGTTAAAGTTTTAGTCGACAGTTGTACTAAAAAATTAGAATTTTCAATAAAGCAAAATTTTTCATGTTTAATGAATGAAGAAACTGGTGCTCTCTTTAAAATTTTGGATGAATGTCAAGCAACAGGCTTCCAGGAACTTATCCTAAAGGTAAAAAAAAAATTAATATTAAAATAACTATAGAAATTTAATATTAATTTCAAAATAAATAAACTGAATAACATAAGATATAAATGTACAACTAACTTTATTTATTTAAAATTAATAATAACTTCATAGTTTAGTGGTTGAGCATTTTGCAATATTACACAGACGATCCTTGTTCCCAGAACAGAACGAAAAAATATTTGATGTAGATAAACACTTGGGTTGAAAGACATGAATAATTTCTCAGGGAACTTTACAATTGATGTGGGATGCAATACTATTGATCGTGTGCGATGATCGTATTAGATGATCTCTCACAATAATGTCAACTAGTATATACTTAATGTTAGTTAGCAAAGTCCTAGCAGATAATAATAGTGGATTAATGAACTTGAATGGAAACAGTTATAATATTAGTGATCTTACTAAATAAATAAAAATTTAGATAACCAATGAAGTACGTGGCTGTTGATTTACCAGGTATATACAAGGAAGGAAGCAGGATTCTCACTGAACAAGTCAATGAATAACACACCCATAAAGAAAATACATAATAAATGTATTGTGCCCTTTTAACAACTCCGGGACAGATACAATTTGAAAGACTGATAATGAGAAAATAAAGTTTTCTCGAAACGTCTCGTTAATTGTAATCAAATCGGAGGCTTTAATTTTTGGCTGCTCCTGCTTCCTTCCTTGAATAAAAATTTAGATAGTTGTTGTTGTTTGTAGATGGCCGTAAGGATGATTAATTTAATTATATAATAAGGTCTGTCGGCAAAAAAATAAATACTTTTGCGTATTATCCGTTTATTTGTAAATATTTCGACCCCATTGATATGGAATCATCTTGAGTACAATCAACAGATGTTTTGCAAATCGTTACTTCCTCCCAACCAATATGACAAATCCAATTTGGGGTCGAAATATTTACAAATAATCGGATAATTGGACAAATTGGATTTGTCATATTGGATGGGAGAAAGTAATGATTTGCAAAACATCTGTTGATTGTACTGAAGATGATTCTATATCACTGGGGTCGAAATATTTACAAATAAACGGATAATACGCAAAAGTATTTATTTTTTGGCCGACGGTTCTTATAATTAAATTGAAAATTTAGATAGGTTTGTAAAAATAATTCCTATTGTTTCTTACAACAGCTATTTAATTTCATTCAAACAAATCAAAGTTAAGTTGCTGTCGAAAGAAACCCTGGTGACATTTTCTCCAAACCACCTAATCTGATCATCCTCGGCCTATATCCAGTTCAGTTCAGTAAAAATTAAAATTATAAATATACTGTACTACCTGATGAAGCTTTGGTGTCTATTTACACAAACCTATCTAGAATCCCTACAGGACTGAAAAGACCTCAGATAAGGTAGGTTTATATCTACAGACGAAGGGGAAAAGCTACTTTTAAGATAACACTTCAAAAAGCTAAGAAATTTTGGTTATCTAAGCTCACAGCTCCACTTTCGATCGTATCAGGCACTTGATGCCCCCACTGTACAGACATGAACCGCGCGGACAAAATATTATTTCTGAGAATACTGGCAGGGCACGAACCGTGTCTGTAGGCGTCTACTCGACCGTGTTACAATAGATATAAATACGTTAATACACGCTATATAGAATAATATTATTTTGTCTGCCAAGGCACGTGTCTGGCCCGCTCGATGCCTGTAGATATAAACCTACCTATATTCTTTCTAATATATCTTTAGTCTCTTAATTATATCACCGGATACATTTTTACTTTCTCTTTCCTCTATATATATATTAATAAATAAGAAATTATATATAATATTTGAGATATTATATATATCGCGTATGTAAGCCGCGAAATGTATACAATTAAATATTTATTAATTCATACACCCGAAAAAATAAGGTTGTGCCGCCGGGAGTCGAACCACGGATCCTCCGATTTGTACTCAGAGTGCCCTACCCTGCCACAGTACAAATCGAAGGATCCGTGGTTCGACTCCCGGCGGCACAACCTTATTTTTTCGGGTGTATGAATTAATAAATATTTAATTGTATATATATATTCGATGTAGACCGCAAAATGGTCTATCTGTCTCTTTGTGTGTGTGTCTATGTGCAATTTAAAGCCTGAAGAAATTGAGCTACTAGGCTGAAATTTTTAAATTTAACTTTGGCACCTCCCTGAGGCGTGAAAATAAGCTTTTGAACAAAATCGGTCCAAAAGTACTAGTACTTTACTGAGGTACATTTTCCAGTTTTTTTTTCGATTTACTCCATTTTGGCTTTAACGAATATAGCTAGAGAATTGTAATTTTATACATTCCGATTTCTCTTTTTTGCGACGCATCACTGTTCATAACTTTTTATCACGCCCGTATAATAAAATATTGGAAAAAATTAATTATTTTACTATATTCTAATCAATTTCTTTTTCTTTTTTTTTTTAAGGTGCGGCTTTGGTTCAACGAAGAAATGGGTTATCATGTAGTTCAGTCTATTAATGAACCGCTTTATCGTCTTCTTGAAAATGGCCTAGCAAGAACATTAAAATGTCTTGTTCTCCCATCAATTTGTGATAATAAAACTCTAAAACTTTTAGGTCAATATGCAAAAGTTCTTCGTAATCTTGATGTTACTTTTAGTTGGCACGTTGATGATCAAGGACTAAAGGTATTCTAGATAAAATCTAGATTCTTTTGTTGAGAAATAAGGTTTATTTACCAAATCAAAGAGATACACACCCAAAATTGTCATTAAGTTTAGTTGGGTTATAAAACGACCATATTTTTGGAAAACGAGATATCACTTGCGATTAAAACTAACATTCTAGCCCCATAATTCCAGTTATATGCCCCTGGAAGTGCCAGAGATGCCTCCTCTGGGGGCTTAATTAATGAATTTGCCCCGTTTTCGGCCCCAGAGGAGTCCAGAGAAGGCATCTCTGGCATATAACTGGCATTTTGAGGCTAGGATGTCAGTTTTAATCGCAAGTGACATCTCGTTATCCAAAAATATGGTCGCTTATAATCCAACTAAACTTAATGATAATTTTGGAATTTTTAGTCGAAATTTCAAAACACAGGTAAAAATTCTCACAAAAGATATTGTCCGATTTGAAAAAAAATTTATGTCTTTCATGTCCGTGTGGGTGGGCCACTTTTGCCGGGTATTACATTTTGCTCCGAAAAAAAAGTGGCAAAACGACCCACCCTAACGCCCGGCCACAACCGGAAATAATAATTTGGTACAGCATTTCCGATGGAATTAGTGGAACATCCTCCCTACAACCCAGTGCTCGTACTAAGTGATTTTCATTTCTCCGAATCGTTGAAGAACCACCTGATAGGTCACCATTTCAAAACCTTCGATCTTGAAGAACCAGTTGCTAAATAATTCCGCGTCTTGCATCTTGGATTTTTTTCTATTCCGGTTTCAATAGATTGATTTTCAGATAAAACAAAGGATTCGACAACCATGGGCCTTAGTTATTTTGTAGATCTCTTTGATTTCTTGAATAAACAAACCTTTTCTCTCTTTTTTGCTTACTTTTTGAGCCATCCTTGTAAAATACTCAATTGAGATAGATGTAGTTTTGTTGATAATTACGAACTAACTTTTTCAGAAAATCTGTTTGAATACTTGGCTTCTTAGTGTTTGTTGTATCGGAAGAGGGAGGATGGAGAGTTCTCATCCCCAGGGATCTTGAGTCCCGATACCACAAAAAAATAAACACCCCCTGTTTTTATTTAAATTTTTAATCAATAAAAATATTTGATCTTTTCAGGACCTTCTTTTACGAGACTCATCTATGTTAACTTTTGAATGTGAGGCTACAACGGGACTTGATAACCGAGCTTTAGATCAACTAGTATCTATCAAAAATTCAGATTTAAATCCATGTTGTTTTACTTTAGAAGATATCAGAATTCAGGATACAAATACGACTGAACTTGGAGTGGCAATGTTACTTTTATTTCTCCCTAATTTGAAATCCCTTGGCGGATACATTTATTACAGGTAAACCTATTTTTTTAAAAAGTAAATATATATATATATATTAAATAATAATCCTTTTTTTTTATAAAAAGAAATGTAGGTGATGCAATAGTAAAGTTATACAAGCATAAACGAGGCCAACATAAATTCAGTCTCACATATCTTTGTGATAGTTCTTTAGATTTGGATAAAAATGAGGTATATTTTTGAATTTATTTATTTTTTCTAGTTTTTATTTATTTTCATTTACATTATTTTAATATTATAGATTTTGGCTGTGGCTGTACCAAATCTCGTTCATCTCTACACAAGAGCTACTTGTTTGGAAACATTAGATCCATTAAGAACTATGACAGCACTAACAGTTGATTTCGATTCTCGAGATTTTACTCAACAACTAGGTCAATACTTAAAAAAAAGAGGCGATTTGCTTCAATATCTTCATATTAATTGCCAAGTAATAAAGATTTCTCAATATTTTTTTTTTTTTTTGGTTAGCCTTATATTTGTTCTAAAAAAGAACCCCATGCCATCAAAACTTCAACGGAAAAATAATCACTTTTATTAAAAAGAAAGAAAATTTTTTTTTCTAAATTCTTATTATTGGTCAACATTTTCCAGGCCCTCGGGGCTTGGTGTAGGGGTTAGCGTGCTAACCTCGTATACTAAAAGTCGCGGGTTCGGACCCCAGGCAGTCCGATGATTTTATTTAAGCCATTTGGATACCAAGAATATTTGAATAATTATTGTATATATTTTTTAGCAAGATCCAATGGATTTGGATCTTCTTGCCGAATCTTGTCCTAATTTACGATCCATCAATTTTTCAATTTGTGGATCCACAGAGCATAAATTTCTTCACCTAACCGAATGTGTAGTGAAATTTTCAAGTTTTACCACCGTCCAATCATTTTTATTAGCATCACCAAACTTAGAATTAATTTCGGTAAGTATAATAATCTTCAAATATAAAGATATCATTTTTAATTTTAATTAGTATATTTTACTACCGATTCACATAATTCTAAAAAGATTTTCAGCTCACCCCTTCCATTGTTGGACTGAAAAATCAGATTAAAATCGATAAAAATTCTGCCATTCCATCAGAGCAAAATTTTTTGTTTTTTTGCACGACAAAGTCTTATTTAAAAAAGTGTCAAATTAAAATAATATAATAATTTTCCTCGTATTAATTTGTTACATTAAGATCTCTTTAATGCAAGATTCTAATTATGATAATGAAATTTTGTTTTTCTAAAAACACTCTTAATGAAATTTACTGGTCGAGAGGAAGGATTTAAAAAATTCTAATCGGGTTAAATTTAGGTGATTCGGGTAGAAATAATACCCGTCTCAATTCATTTCAAATCGAAAGACATTTTATTGTAGCTCCAAGTATTTTGACTTAATTCATTAACATCAAAATGATACCGGAGTAGTTTAAATTCCTTTTTATTCATTAGAGGAAATGTATCTTTTCTAGATTCTAATACTTCCTTTTTAACTTTTTTTTTTTTAAGTTATATGAAGCTGACACTATTAGTGAATCGGAAGAAGAAGAAGACCTGTACGAATTATTAGATGAGGGACGTTCAGAAAGACTTAGTCAAACTTTAAGAAGAATATTGGATCAACATCCGTCATTAGAGCGATGGCGGGTTTTCTCGATTCGGATGAGCGTAAGACTTTATTTTTACTTTCTCTTACCTATATATCTATATATATAGGATTCATGTGAAAAATATTATGTCGAGACTGATGGATATATACGTTTTGAGGTCCCCTGAATCCAAAAAAGTGGTTTTCGCAAAATGCTCTGAATGTCTGTGTGTGTATGTCTGTCTGTCTGGGAACAAAATGTCTCAGGAACTAAAAGAGCTATGAGGTTGATATTAATTTCTCTTACCTCTATATATGTGTTAATATATATAGAGAGAGAAAGTATTGTCAAAAATTCGTTGTCGAGATTTTGATGAATATATACGTTTTGAGGTCCCCTGAATCCAAAAAAGTGATTTTCCCGACATGGTCTGTCTTTGTGTCTGTATATGTTCAATTTTAAGCATGAAGGAATTGAGCTATGAGGCTGAAATTTTATATATAAGTTTTACACCCCCCTGGACCGTGAAAATAAGCTTTTAATCGAAATCGGCCAAAGAGTACTAGTACTTTACTGATGTACTTTTTCAGTTTTTTTCGATTTTCTCAAAATTCGCTCTAACGATTTTGATTAAAATTCAAAAATCAATTATTTTTTAGATGCTCTTTCAAATGTATATTCTCGTTTTGCTCTCAAAATTGTTTGAAGCACACTTTACTCTATATATATTTGGTATCCAAATGGCTTACAAATTTTACAACTTGAATTTTAATATATATACCATCAGTAAAAAAAAAAAAAAAAAAAATTATAATATATCGGCGGTACTAAATATATCTCGACACAAAAAACGTGGTGTGACAAGCACAGAACACAACTTACAGAAGGTAAAAAATATTGGCCGAAACGTTGTATTTTTGAATGATTAATTAGTAAATTAATCTTTAATGGAAAAGGAATGCTTCAGAACATTTTAGGATGTTTAGACGGAACTATATATTTTATTTATTTATTTATTTATTTATGAACATTAATGCTCTGAGGCGATTTGTGCCTCATATGAGCAGCAAACAAAACAACAACACAGTTTACAGTGAAGCAGACAAAACAAAACAAACAGAACGCTCAGCAAAAACAACAAACCCATACAGTAACACACCTCAATATGTTTTGCACCGCAAGAAAAATGGCCAATATCCAGCAAGTGCAGCTTTCCTAGTAAGCATGGGAAAAGCACAAACTCGTTCTGTTCGGTGTTCTTTTTGAATTAATTCTCCATTTCGTATATTGTGCGTCTTTTGGCTCAATGTTCATGCCTGTTGAACCCTCCTCTCACTTTCGCACTTTCTATTTTCAAAATCCTTTCATATCCTCGCCTAGTACATCAATCTAGGGTTTTTACGGGCCCAGGATATTTCTATACATGTAGTAATATAATACGTGTTAAATACTATATAAAAAGATAAAAAATTTCAACTAGGCCTAATTAAAATTATAATACTTTAAAGATTGCCAAGAATTCTAATCAAAAATGAGATTTTTTTTTTGAAAAATATCTTCATATAAATTTTTTATTCATTATTATTTTTATTTTAGGGTGCAGCCACTTTGGAAAGATCAATAGCGGAAATATTGATACAATATTGTCCGAATTTAACCATTTTGGGATATTTGATTTTTTGGAATGACAACGATGAACGATCCTTTTTAGCATATATAAAAAAGAAGAATTTGAATGTTCAATGTATGTTCAATGACAGCCAAATTCCTGTTGTAGAAGGATAGATGGACTTTAACTCTTTTTTCATTGACATTTAATTTCATCATCTCAACATATTTAAGGTAATTAATATAAAAATTTTGACAAAATTAATTAAATATATATATATAAAAACAAAAATTGAATTAATGATTATCTATTTTAAATAATTAAAAGCAAGTTAATATATTTCAGAGAATTTATATCTTGAATAGAAATAAATTTTTATCCTCAATTTTCTTAAATATGTAGTGTCTTTAATTTTGAAACTTTTTTAACAGAACCCAATTCATTTTAAATGCTCTGATTCATTCATCTTTCAACCATACAGTATTTAATTTGATTGGTTTCGGTTTAATATTAACCAGTTAGAGGATCAAAAGAAAAAAAATTCTTATTTAAAAAAGTAATCATATTTGAAAAATTGAGGTGAAAAATTTTTATTCTCATTCATACGATATATAAACTATTTTCAAATATAATAACATTAAGGATCTCATTTTTAAATGATAGTTTTTATATCATTGAGCTGTGGGGGGGGGGGGGGGCGGGGGCGGCGGGGCGGGAGAAAAGGGGGGTGCTCTTTAATTGAAAATGGTGTTTTTTTGTTGTTTGTGAAAATAATAAATGGTATATTTTTATTATTGGAGATTTGTGTTTTTTTAAAATTGGTTGGATATATGTAGTATATATATATATATATTAAGTCGAGCAATCAAAAATGGAACAGGATCTCTTTTCAGTGTTGAGAAAGCTATTTCAAATATATAATCATGGAGCTTAATTTGTACAAATCAAGATAGATAAACATGTTTTTTTTTCTTAAAGAGCCTGTTTTATTAATATTGGTTCCACTTAATAGATATATAAATATCTTTAAATTTATACATATGAGGTGTTTTTTTTTTTTTTTAATTTAATAATTTAATCATCAATTATCATTTATTAATTTAATAAATAATATTCATTCATATGACTTCAAAATATATTTTGAACACAAATGAATAATCGTCAATAAATGATAATAAAATGATCTCACAAGTTAAGATTTTCAATTTAGAAAAAAAAAAAATTATTGCCTTAAAAAATTTTGATTATAATTATTTTTGAATTTGTTTTTTTGTTTTTTTTTTTCATAATATAGTGATTCCAAACTGTGCGGCATTAGGCTGAACGCAGACCAATTGAGCAAAAACGTTTTTGACTAACCGTGCCTAAAACTGTTTTTTCAAGGGTTTTCTATGGGCCAACGCAGGAGGCAAAACACAATTGAGCATGATTCGACATCATTGGACAAAATGTTCGGCCATTGAGCAAAAAATGCCAACGCACACCGATTAGGCAAAAACGCCAATATCAAAACATTTTGTCCAATGGCAAAACATTTTGCCTAATCGGTGTGCGTTGGCATTAAGCAAAACGTTTTGCTCAATTGGTGTGCGTTCAGCCTTACCCCCAATTAGTAAGTTCATTACATTTTTAAGGCAAAACTGTAAGATGCATTCAAGTGGAGAAATTAATTTATTAAAAAAGATTTCAATTTCGAAATATTGTCTGAATGTTAGAGATAGAAATGTGAGAAAACCAACCTTCCCAGACAGTTCGGAATATTACAGTAATATTGGCAATCTTGCTCAATATTGACAATATTGCAGCAAAATTGCTGAGATATTGCAGTTTAAACAGCAACTGCAATATTGTAGCTCAAAGCAATTTTGTAGCTCAAACAGCAACATTGCAGCAATATTCCTGGAATATTGGCAATATATGCAAGATTCGAAATGTTTCTGCAATATTGCTTCAATATTCCAAGCTGTCTGGGTTTATTTATATATTTAGAATCATTTAGGAGATACATTCTCAGTGCCAAAGTATGTATATATACAAAATTATGCATAAAAATTATAGAACACGATTTATTAATATTTGAGTTAATAAATATAAAATTGTGTTCTAGATACTGCATAGATCTATATAAGAAATCTTATTTATTATTAATTAAAGTCATCAATAGGTTTTTTTTAAAGGTGTATTATCAATGCTGCTGTATAACACTCAGGCTACCTGGAGCCTCTTATCAGATGTTCAGCAATGTTCTAACTACGCTTAACATAAATTAACACCTTAAGGAATCGAAAACATATGACAAGATCTATCCATTTGTACTTCAGTTATTAACCATGATTTAAAGAAAGAATGATTCCGAAACAAAAAATTCTGGTAAAATTTATTTTTATTTCTCAAAATTTTCCCATTATGACTAATGAGATTTCTAAAAAACCGATTCTTTTTTGTTTTTTTTTTATAAAAAACATTCGCACTTTGTCCTCATTCTCACTCACACTCACACACCCATTCATACAGTCTTAAATCCGATTCAATTACTGTGTAATAAAAAACCTATTTGGGGATGTTGCCTACATTAAGATTCTGAGATGCCCACTCCTCACAACTTGAATGCATCTCAGTCAGTGGCGTAACGTACGCCCCCGCAGACCCCGCAATGCGGGGGGGGGGGGGCCTGGATCTTGGGGGGCCCACGGGCCGGACCGGGCTAAAAAACTGTATCTCCTCAGGGTTCCGGTGAAAACGGAAAAATTTAGAAACAAAAAAAAAATTAATGAAAATTTGTCTTTGAAAGGGCCTGGGGCCCTCAGGGCTCCGGCGAAAACGGAAAAATTTAGAGAGCCCTCAAGGTTCAGGGATATACTGTATTTTAAAAATATTTTTTGTAAGGTCTAATAATGGAGCCCGAAATAAAGGTTTGCGGGGGGGCCCAGCTAAAAAACGTTACGCTACTGATCTCAGTGGATATTAGAGTAAATTTTTTTCTACTGATAAAATGGAATAATTTTAAATATTTCATTTTAGAATTTCTTAATTTTTTCATTATTAATAATATCACTATATAAAGATTTTTCACAGATAAAATAAAAATTATATACGTATATATATATATATACATTTCTTAAATTAGATCTACATATAGAATTATTTTTAGACTACGTATAAATATAAAAAAAATAAATGATATTTTATATACTCAATAATTAAACTTATTTGCACAAAATTTATTTTCTTCCATTTTGTAAAATTATCTTTTTTTTGTTTTTGAATTTCATTTAGATAATTTTTATATTATTAAAATCTTTTCTTTTTTATATTTGTATCTTAATCATTTCTAACATTATTAAAGTACAAATTATTTTATATATGTATATATATATATAAACCTTCAGTCTAAATGTTGTCATTAATGGTATATATCGGTCAGGCGTTTGTTGAAATATTACTCAAGAGAATGAAACAAACTTGGTATTAAACATTAAATTAACAGAAGATGAAATAAAAACAAGACTAGTTTTCGGTCCGAATTATTTAATTTTCCTTTGTCGACGTTTCGGGGACTAAACGTCTCCCTTCTTCAGGACAAAGGTGTTAAAAAAATTCTTAGCACTGCCTCCTTCAGTTGTTAGGTAAATTAGAATGTTAGTATATTTTATAATATACAAATTCCTCTGCGTGTACATATCCTGTGCCACCATCAGCATTAACTCTGATGGTGGCTCAGGATATGTACACGCAGAGGAATTTGTATATTATAACTTACCTAATAAGTGATGGAGGCAGTAAAAGCTAAAAATTTTTTAACACCTTTGTCCTGAAGATGGGAGACGTTTAGACCCCGAAACGTCGACAAAGTAAAATTAAATAATTTGGGCCGAAAACAAGTCTTGTTTTTATTTCATCTTTATTACGACCTTGCTCCACATTGTCTTTGATTAAATAAACATCTACATCTAGTATGTTTTTAGATTATACATGACTAAACATACGCTTATAAATAAATATTATGGAAGCTTATCCTAAAATTTCCAAGATAATAATCCAAGATAATTGTGCGGAAATCAAGACGCAAATATTTAGCAATGTTCATCATTCAAAATCCTACCTTTGCCTCTTAAATATTTTTAACCAGCACTTGAATCTATTAATTAGCTATTCCGATTAGAGTTTGTCATTTAATTATGAATAGACTAGCTACTAGGTAGATGAGAGCCCAAATTTTGTTTTATTCTCTTAAGTAATTACTAGAGACCCGATAACATTTGATTGGAACCCTAATATTAAGAGTAGAATTAAGAATTTCTATAGCCATTGTGCTAGTCATAAAAGACTGATCTAAAATTAGTTTTAATTCAATATATTCTATGATTAAAAATTTTTTTTTCCCTCATTTTTTTAAAAACATTAAAAAAAATGAAATTTCTTTATTTTAATCTTAAATAAAGAAGAATACGTAATATATAGATATAAAATATTCATATATCTATCATAATATATATATTGGATATAAAATATTATTTAATATCTTCATTTCAATTATATTTAAAATAAATATAGCTTTTAGAAATAAATATTTTGTAATATATATATAATATATATATTAAAAGAAAATTGATATGAAATAAATTCATTTATATTTTATATTCTTGTAGCCAAAGTTTTTTTCATTTTAATTAAAAAAAATTCCTTTTAATCTTTTTACATTCTCTTAACCTATATATGAAATATATAGAGACAGTATTGTTTTTCTTACCGAGAAAAATTAAATTTTTTATTCACTCGATTTTATTTCGGTAAAGATTCTTTTTCCTTCAGTTTTTGCTTGGCGGGTGGGGGGCAAAAATTTTTTTTTAGTTCCTGTGCTATTTAATTTAATATAAAAATTATATACCTCTATATCTATTCCATCTTCTATACTTATTTGTAAAGAGAAGAGTGTGAGTTTATTTGTATGTATGGGCTAAGCTCAGAATTTAATATTGTCTTCCAAAACCTTGGGGGCGGGCAAATGGGGTGCGCCCCTCAAATGACGTCCCTGAGCAACTTTCCTGGGGGGGAGGGGGGCAAATTTTTTTCTTAAAATTTACTTTCAAATAGGTACTCAAATTTGCCCAAAAGATATTTAATTAAATTAATTGTTTTGCCCTTGGGCTTGGTGTAGTTTGTAGCCTGCCGATCTTCTATACCAAGGATCGCTGGTTCGTATCACAGACAGTCCTATGATTTTATTTAAGCCATTTGGATACCAACTAAAAATGCCTAGACTACCGTCCAATTATGAGTTTGTTTAAAGAAATTTCGGGTTTTTTAAAATTATCCACCAAGATAAGAAAATTTTTAGATTAAAATTCATTAATATTATGAATTGCTCATTAGATTTATAAAAAAAAATTCTAAAATTTACATACGTCTAAATCTTTTGAAAAAAAGTAAAAAAAAAATATAATTTCAATATTTAAATTTTGCGCTTTATTTTTATTTTCATCATTACGAACAGTATGACCAAAATTATCCTTGTTTAGATTTAACATTTTGAAATCAAAAACTAATCTAAAAATAAAATATAATTGATTTTTATTTTTATCTTATTGATGGAAAATATTCAAAATAATTTTCTTTGTCTTTTGATTTTGAAAATTTTTGATGCCTTAATTGTCTCAATTGGTATCCCTTCATTGAGCCTGACAAGCAATTCTTAAAAATCGTTAATTATTTATATTTGGCTATATTTTTAAGTGAGTATATAATATATTTTTATTAATTTTTCATAAAATTAACTCAAATTATACTATATATAATTTTGATGCTATTTTTTTTGTAATTTTTATTTTGTTATGGTACAAATAACCTCACTAAGAAATAAGTTCAAGTCATCGTCATTCAAATTTTTCTTTCTTTCTTATTTCTCATTTTAGAATCCATTTGTCAACGATGGCTGATAATCTAACGACTGAAGGGGGTCGAATTATTAAAATGGAAGTGGATTATACTTCCACTTGCGATGAAAAAATACCTGATTGTCAAAAAATGGCTCGGGAAGGGAAAATTCATGATGCTCTCGATGCTCTTCTAGCGCTTGAAAAACAAACAAGGACTGTGAGTATATAGAAATATTTAAAAAACTATTCTAAAATGGAAACTAACAATATCTTTATTGTGCAGTATTGGTATTTATATTTACTAGCGGTGCAGCCCGCCTTTGTGTCTATCTAGGGAAGCCTAGCCCTCTCTTTTTTCTGTTTTCATAACTACTTTGTATTTTATATAATTATGACCCTCTCTCTTCAATATATATATATATATATATAGATATTTTAATCGGACCTACTTACGAGTTCGTCATGAAGACAAAATATTAATAGATGTCACATTCGTTGACATACAGCAATAGTTGTTTAGTGATTATTTGATGAATTTTCCTAAGAAATCTCATTTATTTGGTCATCTCTATATTTCACGTCCAAATACAGATTCATCTTTACTTCTATATAACAAAGTAGTTCAAGATCAATGACTCATTACCTTATTATTAAAATTAAATATACAAATTAAACACTAAGTTATTTGTTTCAAATGTTTTATTAATTAAAAACTAACACTTAATACGTATTTCAACAATTACTTGTCATCATCAGAAGTGATTACATTCTGATTCTCATTACCTGTAGCATAGCTTCTCTGATGCTCTTGGTGCCCTCGCCGTCCCCTTAACTCACTCACCCCGAAGGACTAAATTCACTCAATTGTTGCTCAGCCCCTTTCAGTCCTCCTGTACTCAGATACCAACACCACTAACCAGGTGATACTCCACATAGAATCATGCCTAAGAGGAGTACCTTTTAAAAAATATCCATTTCTTAAATAGAGGATTAATTGTGGGACATTTAGTAAGGATACCTAAGTAAATCACAATATGCCTCTAAAAAAGAGAAAGAAATTGCAGAATTATTCAAAAGAATTGGGTAGATCTATAGAATCCTTAATATTAATTTACTAATCATTAATCAGATATCAATAAATTAATTTTATATTTTAATGAAACTAATGAATTTTTTAGGGAGCTGATATGGTTTCTACTGGACGAGTTTTGGTAGCAATTGTGCAAATATGCTTTGAAGCGAAGAATTGGTCAGCTCTTAATGAACATATTGCTTTATTAGCAAAAAGACGCAGTCAATTGAAACAAGCTGTAGCCAAAATGGTCCAAGAATGCTGTACTTACGTCGATCTTACACCGAATAAGGAAATAAAAATTAAACTCATTGATACTCTTCGTTCTGTTACTGAAGGAAAGGTATTAAACAAATGATTTTTTTCAAATATAAAATTTAGATTATATTGTATTTTTTATTTATATCATAGATTTATGTGGAAGTCGAACGCGCTCGATTAACTCACAAATTAGCTAAAATGAAAGAAGATGAAGGTGATATAATTGAAGCTGCAAATATTATCCAAGAATTACAAGTTGAAACTTACGGTTCAATGGAAAAACGTGAAAAAGTTGAATTAATATTGGAACAGATGCGACTTTGTCTTGCTAAAAAAGATTATATTCGAACACAAATTATATCGAAAAAGATAAATACAAAATTCTTTGAGGATCCTGATACACAATATCTTAAACTTAAATTCTACAGGTATTTATTTCTAGATTTTTTCTAATATTATTTTTATTATTATTAATAAGCTAATTGATTTATTTTTACTTTCTCTTACCTAAATGTATATGTTAATATCATATATATATATAGAGAGAGAAAGTGGATTGGATTCATGTCAAAAATTCGATGCCGAGATTTTGATGGATATACACGTTTTGAGGTTCCCTGAATCACAAAAAATGGTTTTCGCGACATGGTCTGTCTGTCTGTGTGTGTGTGTATGTTCAATTTTAAGCATGAAGGAATTGAGCTAGGAAGTTGAAATTTTATATTTAAGTTATGCAACCCCCTGATGCGTGAAAATAAGCTTTTAATCAAAATTGGCCAAAAAGTAGCCTACTAGTACTTTACTGATGTACTTTTTCAGTTTTTTTTCGATTTTCTCAAAATTCGCTCCAACAATTTTGATTAAAATTCAAAAATCAATTATTTTTTAGATGCTCTTTCAAATGTATATTTTCATTTTGCATTTGAAATCTTCTGAAGACCACTTTACTCTTGTATTTCATAGGAAAAATAAGAGAAATGGTTGTCATGGTAACAAAATATAAATATTTTCCCATGTTTATAAATTTTACATCTTGAATTCAAATTCACCATCCTGTCGGACCTAAATATATCTCGACACAAAAAAATCTGATGTGACAAGCACAGTACACAACTTTCTCCTGCCGAAGGGTAAGAGAAAGATGGGTGTTGTGAGACCAGTCACACCAGATTTTTTCAATTAAAATTGGCTGATCAGGACTGTAGCTAAACATTAAAACGATGATAAAAATGGTTAGTCCAAATGTTTTAAGAATTCAAATTTTATTTTGCCATTCAGTCATTCAAAAGGAAATTTACATGTGTCATTTTGGCCAAGTCGGTGTTATAAAAATATACAACTTCAAGGGCAATGACTGTTTGAGAGTTTCGATTTAAATAAATATTCATCGGACCACTTAAAATCCAAGCCTACGCCCCGTGTCTTTAAGACTATCATTATAGACATTTGTCAACAGCTAAATATTTTTCGAGATCTATTATTTGAATAAGATAATAGTATTCAAAATACCTCGATTCGGACTTTAACTGAGTCATAGATATATTTAACAAGACATGTGAGTGTTTTTATTGATGAGGCCAAACATCCCATGGCCCCCGGGAATCGAACCCAGGATCTCCGCCTTTCCGGGGCATAGGCGGGCTTTCCATTGCACCAGGCCACCGGACCCTCGACCTGCACCAATAAAACTCACTTCCCCTTATATGCAGTTAGTCGCGTGAAGTGAGTTTTATTGGTGCAGGTCGAGGGTCCGGTGGCCTGGTGCAATGGATAGCACGCCTATGCCCCGGAAAGGCGGATATCCTGGGTTCGATTCCCGGGGGCCATGGGATGTTTGGCCTCATCAATAAAAAAATCATTGTGTGGTTTTATGAAACCACGATGCAAGTGAAACTTTTTCGGATCGTAGGCGTTTAACTGAAAATTTTCAAAAAATTATTCAATTAAGGTTATTAAAATCGCGTTTTTAATCTTAATTTAATAATTGGAAAATAGGAAATCAATAGACGCATGTTAAAAACTGTGAACAATATTTATTTAGTAATTAGCCGCGCTGCCCGCCTTCGGCGGGCGGCGCTGCTAGCTCAGGAGGGCTCGCCCCCTGGATTTATACCGGGTGGGCCAATAGTGCGTGGACGGAAGATTGTGGGCTTATTAACCGACATTTTTAAAATTTGTTGATCGACATAATGTGGGGCCTTTAGGGCTACAAATTAAAAATATTTTCGTTCCAATTGCATCTCATATACAGGGTGGTCCATATCAAAGTTATGTTTTTAAATGGAACGCCCTGTATATTATTGTATATTTGGATTCTACGGCCAATTTTAGTATGAGTTTATGTCATGCAATGTATTCTAAAACAAACAGTTTAGCCGCAAATCGGGCTTTTGTGAAAAAACTGCTGTCTGGAAAAAATTGAATATCTCGCGAACCATAAAACTTCGGGGACTGTTCTTTTGTGAGGTTACTAACCATGAAATGTACTAATGTAGGCCAGATGGGGAACCCGGAACTATTCTTATGTTGGGAGATATGGCCATGCCAATTTGGAAAATTTCAATCATGGATAACTCATTTTTCAAATGGAACATGCTACTTTTTTATCCCATGGGACGTGAAATTTAATTATCTTTCAGATGATATAAGGTTGTCTATATCTATCTTTGGTAGTTTTCTTTTTTATTCCAAAATATCTGATAACGAAAACAAAAAATATTTATTATAGACAAAATAATTGAAAAAAATCCAAACGCAAAACAAAATTGTAATAAATGGAAAAAATATGCTAAATATTCGAAAATATCTTTAAATTTCCCTTAAAATCATATTTTTGAACTTCTCAAAGAAATCCCGCTTGCTCAAATTCGGGTTATGATTTGTCATCAAGATGGCGCACCTCCTAACCTGAACATAACCCTAATTTCTTTTTCGAGAAGTTCAAATAAATGATTTTAAGGGAAATTAAAAGACAATTTCGAATATTTAGCATAATTTGTCCATTTATTACAATTTTGTTTTGCGTTTGGATTTTTTTTTCAATTATTTTGTCTATAATAAATATTTTTTTTTTCGTTATCAGATATTTTGGAATAAAAAGATAACTACCAAAGATAGATATAGACAACCTTATATCATCTGAAAGATAATTAAATTTCACGTCCCATGGCATAAAAAAAGTAGCATGTTCCATTTGAAAAAATGAAGTTATCCATGATTGAAATTTTCCAAATTGGCATGGCCATTTCTCCCAACATAAGAATTGTTTCGGGTTCCCATCTGGCCTACATTAGTACATTTCATGGTTAGTAACCTCACAAAAGAACAGTCCCCGAAGTTTTATGGTTCGCGAGATATTCAATTTTTTCCAGACAGCAGTTTTTTCACAAAAGCCCGATTTGCGGCTAAACTGTTTGTTTTAGAATACATTGCATGACATAAACTCATACTAAAATTGGCCGTAGAATCCAAATATGCAATAAATATAGGGCGTTCCATTTAAAAAAACATAACTTTGATATGGACCACCCTGTATATAAGGTGCAATTGGAACGAAAATATTTTTAATTTGTAGCCCTAAAGGCCCCACATTATGTGCGATCAACAAATTTTAAAAATGTCGGTTAATAAGCCCACAATCTTCCGTCCACGCACTATTGGCCCACCCGGTATACAGTATATATAGATAGATTGAAGATTTGAATATTTTAAATTATTTTAAAAATTATATTTTATCAATTTAAAAATTGAATTATTAAATCTCACAATTATTTTTTTATAATTCATTATATATATTAAATTTCAACTTTCTTATTTTTGTCGTCACGGATTGTGACGTCATGACTTGTAGCGTCATTGCTTTTTTACGTCACCTCGTTACAAAACGACATGCTGATAGAAGAACCAAAAAATTCGTAGTGATATAATAAAAGTTTCACTTTAAAACACTCACATGTCTTGTTAAATATTTGTCAACAGTTCTAGCCTCTCGGCCACGGGGGAGTGGGGAGGGATCCTTTTCACAGGAAAATTTGATAGCTTATTCGATATCTATAAAAATTATTTACCTTTGAAAAATAGATGATAAATATAACAGAACTTAATTCAATATCTAATTCTCTTTTCCTTGCAAAAATTCTCTGTACTTTTTATTAATATTTGGCCATCCCATTAATACTAGTCTATACTTTATTACTAATGAATATATTTTATTTTTTTTTTAAATAGATTGATGATAGAATTGGATCAGCATGAAGGTTCTTATCTTGCTACATGCAAACATCACCGGGCCTATCTCAATACTCCAAGTGTACAAGAAGATGAAGTCGAACGTCACCGAGTATTACGAAATGTTGTACTTTATTTAGTGCTTGCGCCCTATGATAATGAACAAGCTGATTTAACTCATCGAGTTCTTGAAGAAAAACTTCTTGATGAAATTCCTCTCTATAAGTAAGATTTTTACTCTTTCATCATTGTGATTTTCTGATAATTACTATCCTTAACATCTATTTTGACTCAAATGGCAATTTTTTATTTTCTCTTGCCCTATATATGAAATATATAGAATTGCGATAATGTCAAAAATTCGATGTCGAGATTTTTGATGGATATACACGTTTTGAGGTCCCCTGAGTCCAAAAAAAGTGGCTCCCGCAAATTGGTCTGTCTGCCTGTGTGTCTGCTGTGAACAAAATATCTCCGGAACGAAAAGAACTTGGAGGTTGAAATTTTATATTTGAGTTAGGGTTATATTTGAGCCAAGGGGTGAAGCTTTTAAACAAAATCGGCCAAAAAGTACTAGTACTTTACGGATGTATAATACTTATAGAAAGAAAGTATTGGATTCATGTCAGATGACGAGATTTTGATGGATATATACGTTTTGAGGTTCCCTGAATTAAAAAAAGTGGTTTTCGCCACATGGTCTGTCTGTGTCTGTGAACAAAATATGTGTGTGTAACGATTTTAAGCATCAAGGAATTGAGCTACCGGATTGTAATTTTATGTTTAAGTTAGGTAACCTCCCGGACAGTCAAAATAAGCTTTTGAACAAAATCGTCCATAAAGTACTAGAAATTTACTGAAGTACTTTTTCAGTTTTTTTCGAATTTCTCTAACGATTTTGATTAAAATTCAAAAATCAATTATTTTTTACATGCTCTTTAAAAAGTATTTCAGAAAAATTTTTAATGAAAATTGTTTAAAGTTTAGTTATTGATGGAACTTTTTCAGTTTTTCTTTTTTGATTTTCTCAAAATCGGCTCTAACGATTTTAATTATATTTCATAAATCAATTATTTTTTAGATCCTCTTTAGAATGTATCCTCTCATTTTGGCTTGAAAAATGTTTGAAATACTCTTTACTGATGTAGTATTTCAGATTTTTCAGATCCATTTTCCGTCTCTTTCTTCCATAGAGCTAATGTTAAATCCTTATTAGAATTTGCATGTAAATTTCCATTCAAAAGGGAAGTCGGTCCCATTTGGAACTTTTTTCACATTAAAAAAAAAATCTTTCCAATTCTTGATCAAAATTTTGAAAAATAACTATAGTTTATTTCAAGCAGTGAACATTTAAAACGAAAGTTTGGAACTTAGGTACTATGGAAAACTAAATCTATATCGACACAAAAAATCTGGTGTGACAAGCACAGTACACAACTTTCGATTACCGAAGATATGAGAAAGTTATGCTATGCGATCAGTCACACCAGATTTTCAAATATAAGCCCTACTTTCCACTATATATCTAATCCTTAAAAGGTTTTAACCTCTTGTAAATACTGAAATGAAAAGAAAAACCCATTATTTCTTTACTTTACGTGATTTGAAATGATCAAACTTTTTATAGTTATTTCTATTCAAATTTTTTTTTCAATAAATATATTTATTAAATTACTTTTTTTAGGGAATTGTTGCGTCTTTTTATCAATCCTGAATTAATCAAATGGTCTAGTTTATGTGACACCTATGAAAAAGAGATTAAATATGGCAATGATGAAAGAAAACCGACTGAGGTTTTTGATCCAAATTCAGAAGATGGAGTGAAACGATGGGCAGATCTTCGCAGTCGGGTTGTGGAACATGTAATTATACCTCTTTTTTAAATTAACTCTTAACATTTTTTTTATATTAGTGTTTTTAATAATTACTAATTAAACAAATTCTTTTTTAGAATATTCGTATTATGGCAAAATATTACACGAAAATTTCTTTGAAGCGAATGGCTGAACTTCTTGATCTTCCTCTTGAGGTATTTATTCAAATAACACTGCTCAGCAAGAAAAAAAGCCCCGAGGTAATTCCTTCAGATTCTTAAGTAAAATGACCTCGTGAATCCAAATGTGACCGCCCTTTTACCCTACCCGTCCAGTGGGGGGGGGAGCCCTCTATTTATTTCCACCCCTTTTCGTTAATCTTATGGCCATGAATTAAATTTGGAAGGAGATGGAAGCTTCACAGCTCCACGTTGCACAGTCGGTCGAATTCGCAAATATGCGGTTATAATTATCTTTTTTTGTGCCGATATTTACAAATTAAAATTAAATATACACATTCTTTTATGTCCTTCAATATTTGCGAATTTGACCAACTGTGCAGCGTGGAACTGTGAATCTTCCATCTCCCTGCGAGGCTTTACAATCATTCTCACCTCACCAGCTTTATTTTATATATTTTTTTTTTGTTGAGGGATGTTTAAGGAAGGGTGAGGGGGGTCTGTTAGCTGGAATATGTAGAAAAGCAGTGAAAAAACTGCGAAAAAACAGAAACAATCGAAAGATTTTATTGATTTTTTTGCAATTTGAGGGACAAAATCCCCCACATCCCCTCCTTGGATCCAAATTTTTTTTTTTTTTTTTTTTTTTGTGTGAGAGGGGGGGGGGGGCCTGACGCCCACCAACCACACCCCCACACAAAAAGAAAAAAAAAAAAAAAAAAAAAAAAAAAAGAAAAAAAGAAAAAAAAGAACAGAGCAGGAGAGGGGAGGGGGGGGAAGGTGAAAATAATAAAAAAGTGAAATGCTCATTTTTTTGAACTTTTCACCTCTCTAGACCTTCTGAAGAAATATTAAGGCCAAAATATTCCTTTTCAGCCCTCCAAATTTAATTAATGGCCTTAAGATTAACTAAAAGGGGTGGAAATAAGTATAATAAGGGCCGTCTCCCGAAAACGGTAAGTGGTAGGGGAAAACACAGGTCATATTTGGATTCAGGAGGTCATTTTACTTAAGAATCTGAAGGAATTATCTCGGGGCTCGAAAAAATATTTCATTTTGCCGAGTAGTGTAATTTGTAAATTAATAATTTAATGTGGTTTCTATAGAAATAGTTTTGAAGACTTGTTTATAAATGTCCCTTGCTTCTTTACTGTCTTCTATCAAATCATATTGAAGATAGTGCAAATTTTTAGTTAACATTGAAAAACGGAGTAAGCTGCAAAAAGAGCCTCTAAAATATTGGAAATATTTCAAGTTAGAGACGTTTTGACTTTATTTAAATAATACCATCATCAGTTTGGTTAGATCTGAAAGTAGTAGATATATAAAATAAAAACATTTTATATTTATCCACTTTAAGACAAATACATACAGTATGAATTCCAATGATTAAAAATTGAGTGTCAGCTATTATTTAAAATACAAATTATGCTTGTATATATGTTCTGGGAGGTTTCTGCAACTAGATGTATGTGAAATCAAAATTTCTCGGATTAAGTCGCATTAGTTATTGAGATTTTCGGTTCTCCTTTTTAAGAGTATATATATATATATATATATATATATATATATATATATATATACATACAAATTATTGCTAATATACATTTTTATGTTTATTTATTTTCATATTTGAAGATAATACAAGATTAAACAAATTCTATAAATCAAAACCAACAGGAGGCAATGGGTTATTTCACCAGGTGTATTTATAAATACTGTATATAAATATTTATATTGTCCAACGTAACGATGCTTTCATCTCTAATCGTAGCCTCTAATTTAAATAAAGCCGAAATGTCTTTAACGTTGAAACTCGTTGTCTCCTGGCAAAAGACTCTTCCCTTTCGCATTGATAAATACAACAGCCACCTTAAAAATTGTTTGGATTGCTGAATTTTTTCAGCATGATTCCTTTTTTCAAAAGGATGGGTCGGGAAACAACAACAGATAGAAATAACTCATAATATTTTAGACTTACAACCATTTTATTTGCATTTTCTGGTTAGGAAATAAGTTTTAAAAGTTACATCGATCATGTGGTGTCTATTTTTACTTCTTGAAATCGGAATGTACCGACCTGTCGGAAACTAAATATATGTCAACACGAAAAATCTTGTGTCACAAGCACAGAACACAACTTTCGATTACCGACGGTAAGAGAAAGTTGTGTGCTGTGCTACCAGTCACACCAGATTTTTTTATAGTTTTACATACAAATTAACCATTGGTTTTCGAAAATAATCTATTACTTCTCACAGATATTTGGGAAAACAAGTCACTTATTCTACTAATTAACAATAGTCGATTATATATATACAAAACTTGATTTCAATATTTTTTTATAAAAAATAAATCTTACTTAAAATGTAATTTTCTTTCTTTTTTAGGAAACCGAGGAATTTTTATCAAATCTTGTTGTTAACAAAACAGTCACTGCAAAAACAGACCGGCCAGCAGGTGTTGTTTCATTTGCACAAAGTAAAGATCCAAATGATGTATTAAATGATTGGAGTGGTCATCTTTCATCATTGATGCAATTGGTCAATAAAACCACACATTTGATAAATAAAGAAGAAATGGTGCACAAACATTTACTCGCTGTTAGAGAATAATTATAAACTAATAATTATTAAAAATTTAAACCGTCACTTTTTATGTATTAATTTAAAGAACAAATACACTTTATTAATAAAATATTAATTTTTTTTCTACATTTTGCATTATTAATATCATATTATATAAACAGAGAAGATATATCGGCCCTGGTATTGCCAAGCACTGCGGGATGGATGGCTTCGAGAAACTTAGGTCCCCTAATTCTACATCAACTACTATTATAAAATCTTTTGCGTAATAAAAATACTTCTTAAAAAAATTTGAATTTAATATTTATTCTAATCTTATTTAAGAAAAATAAATATTAAAGATGGGTTTATTGGGGGGGGGGGGGACTGCATATGGCTAAATAGAGAGCCCGCTTAAGTCAGGTGGCCTGGCTAGTCAATAAATAATATTGTTTATTAAAAATATTTTAAATGTTTGTTAATCAGATCTAGACAAGTTTATTAAAATAAATATATTTATTCTTTATCCCGATTAGTTAAAAATAAATTTTAGGCAATATAAAATATTTATTTTTTTCATATTGATAATTTATATTTTAAAAAGCCCACCGGAAGTACAAATGCATTCAATTTTTTTTTCTACTTTATATACCGTATTATATTATAGTCTAAATGATTACAGCTCTAGAAAGATTATAAATTAAAAATATTTTATTATTTTTTTTTTTATTCAGAATTTAGGAATAATCAATTTATTTATTCTAATTTTACTAGACGTTGATTGTTTAAAAATATTTGAACCAATAGGATTACAGATCTGATGTCACGTGATTCGATTGTTTAGATCGCGTCGCCGTCCATTTGCCCTTTCGCCTTCGCCTATCAGTTGTGCTCAGCATTCAGCCATGGTGCCATCCACCCACTCCTCTCGCCTTTTCTCTCTCTCAATCCAACATGGTTGCCACTCGACCAATCTACACCCAATCAACGATGCCTTTTATGCTTGAATTCCAACTTCCACTTTACATATCCAGGTATTTCCTTCAATCCTTTTATATTTTTGTTTATTAATTTATTTGCCATTAATTGTTTGGAGATTATCAAATAAAGACAGACTTATTGAAATGGAAATTTTTTTATTTTATATTCTTTGAACATGCTAAGTAAGCTTGCATACTTTTTTTGGCTGTGAATAATAATCTTACACAAAAACAATGCCTTATGGATTTTTAGTCTAAATGTGAATATTAGTTGGCTATTTTTTCTTTCTCTCTATCTGTAATGCCAAATTTTTCTTTCTCCCACTCAGTTTCTTAGTGTTATGTGTGTGTGTGTTGATTGTTCAAAGATGAGACTAATATATCTTTTAATTTTATACAAGGATAATTTTAGAATTTTTTTCAACATTTTTTAAGGGGAACATTTAAAAAAAAATTAAATATTTTATTTAAAAAGTAATTTTTTATTATACTTTATGATACTAGTCCTCCTTCGACATGGTTCGTAACTATCTAGGGGTAAGACGCCCCTTAATAACATACCTCATAATTTTTTACTTTCTCTTACCTATATAAAATATATATATATATATATATATATATAGATAGATAGAAAGTATTGGATTCATGTCAAAAATTCGATGTCGAGATTTTGAGGTCCCCTGAATACAAAAAATCAGGAGTGACTGGCGCATAGCACACAACTTTCTCTTACCTTTCGGTAAGAGAAAGTTGTGCACCGTGCTGGTCACACGAGATTTTTTGTGTCGAGACAGGGGCGTATATAAGGGGGGGCCGGGGGCCGCCCCCGAAATTTCCCAAACACATATACATATATAGGGATATACAGACATCAGCGCAACAAATTTTTCCGCAGGATGGAAAACTTTGGTTCCGTAAAAGAAAAATTTCGTGTGAAAAAATATAGTTTCTTAAAAAAAATTTTCCGCAGAAAAATTTTTGAGTTCGGCCCCCCCCCGAAAAAATTTCTATATACGCCCCTGTGTCGAGATATATTTAGTTTTCCATAACACCTTAGTCTCAAACTTGGTTGTGTTTATGGAAGTTTCACGAGGGTAAAAAAGTATTAACAAAAATTTAAATACTCGATATATTATCGAGATATATATATATCGGGTTAACAACCCGAATTATATCGCGTATTTAAATTTGTGTTAATACTTTTTTACCCTCGTGAAACTCACATAAATACAACCTTTGCATTGAGGTTTATTCACCCAAATAGAGAGAGACAGTGAGTGACGCAGGAGTGACGTCATCCATTTTTTCTCGGAATCAATCAAAGACAGAAATAAAATAATAAAAAAAAAAATTATTTTCTATTTTTTTTTTTTATTATATTCATCAAATTAATAAAAAAAAAAAAACAACTGAATTACATCATCAAAGTGTACTTCAAACAATTTTCACAAAATATTACTGATATACTTTTTAAAAGGGCATCTAAATAATAATTGATTTAAATGAGGCTTAAAAACCAAAGCAGCTAGATCGATGAAATTTGGTATATGCTCCTTACAGGTAGTGTATAATATTGTAGGTTTCTATCAACTTTTGAAGTAAATAAGTCACTTGGAGTAGTACTTTACCTAATAAGTTTTTGCAGAAATTTCGAAAATTTTCAATTTCTTTGTTATATTATGATAAAATAATCAATTTGAAAAAGTTTTTATTCTCTGATATTTTTCCGAAAACTGAATAGTTTTTGAAATAATCACAGAAGAAAACGACATTTTTCATAAATTTTGGAAAGAAAAAACAATTCAGGTTTCGAAAAAATATCAAAAAATAAAAACTTTTTAAAATTGAGTATTTTATCATAATATAATATATAAATTGAAAATTTCGAAATTTCTGAAAAAACCTATTAGGTAAAGTAGTTCTTCCAAGTGATGTATTTACTCCAAAAGTTGATAAAAATTTACAATTTTAGTGCAAAGAGCATATACCAAATTTCATCGATCTAGCTGCTGTGGTTTTTAAGCAATCGTGTTCACACACACACCCAGACGTAATCCCAAAAGAATATACGAGAAAGTCTAGGGGAAATCATTCCCCATATTTTACTTTCCCGTACCCTATATATGAAATATATAGAGAGAGAAAGTATTGCGATCATGTCAAAAATTTGATGTCGAGATTTTGATGGATATACATGTTTTGAGGTTCCCTGAGTCCAAAAAAGTGGGTCCCGCAAATTGGTCTGTGTGTGTGTGTGTGTGTGGACAGATTTTTTTAAATAAATTTATTTGTATAAAAAATGTCTTTGTAACAAGAGTGAACAGGAGAATAGAATAGTAGAGGAGTGTGTTGGCGCCAAAAAAAAAAAAAATAACCTCCTCTCTGTTTTTGATAACGGGCATAATCATTGGAAATTTATCATATAAATTATATATGGTATATACCGTATATATAATGTGTATAGAAAGAAAATCTTTATAATTGAATAAAATATCTGATTTGTGCTGCACTCTTGTGGAAACTTTAAAAATTACACTTATAATTCTAAAAGTCTCCACAGGGTCGCAGCACTAATCAGCTTGAGATATCCTCTTAATTTATATGATAAATTACCAAAGAAGACCAAAAACAGAGAGGAGGTTATTTTTTTTTTTTGCGCCAACACACTCTTTTACTATTCTATTCTCCTGTTCACTCCTGTTACAAAGACAGTTTTTTTTCGATTTTCTCAAAATTCGCTCTAACGATTTTGATTAAAATTCAAAAATCAATTATTTTTTAGCTGCTCTTTAAAATGTATATTCTCATTTTGCCATTGAAATCTTCTGAAGAGCACTTTACTCTTGTACTTTATAGGAAGGAAAATTCATACACTCAATTTTCCACCACCCCTCCTTCCCCTCTTTGGGAAAGTCCTATGACTTATTAGATACAAATATTCATAATTCTATCATTGCAATAAAACACTATAATGACTATTAAATTAAAAATTAAAAATAAAGAATAAATAATTTAATATATTTTTTCTTCGAAAATCAATCAACGTTAATAAAAGAATAGGCTAGAATTATTAGAAAAATTTTCGATGACTCACACTTATTCTATTTGTATTGAATGGCTCTTCGCCTGTGAAGCGGCAACCAAGCTTACAGGTTTGGCTTGAGAACACTCTAAACATTGGCGCTCCCATCTCTATAGTTGGAATCTCTTCTTGCATTTGTATTTTTTAATTTAACCTCCTAATTTTGTTTACAAAGAATAAATTCAGTTTTTCTTTCTCTTACCTATATATAGAGAGAAAGTATTCCAAAAGAGTGGTTTTCTCAACATGGTATGTCTGTGTGTGTGTGTCTGTGAACAAAATATCTCAAGAACGAAAAGAGCTAAGTTGAAATTTTATATTTAAGTTAAGCACTCCCCTGGCACTAAGCTTTTGTACAAAATCGGTCAAAAAATAATAGTTCTTTACTGATGCACTTTTTCCATTTTCTCGAAACAAATTCACACAAACTTGTTAAAACAAAAAAATATTTTTTATTTTTACTTTCTCTTACTTATATATGAATATGTATAGAGAGAAAGTAGGCTATTGGATTCATGTCAAAAATTAGATGTCGAGTTTTTGTTGGATATACACGTTTTGAGGTTCCCTGAATCCAAAAAAGTGGTTTTCGCAACATGGTCGGTCTCTCTGTGTGTGTTCAATTTTAAGCATGAAGGAGTTGAGCTACGGGGTTGAAATTTTGTATTTAAATTAGGCACCCTTCTGGAAAGTGAAAATATACTTTTAAACAAAGTCGACCAAAACGTATTAGTATTATATTAAAATAATCACACTTTTTTCCATTCACACTCACATTCAACACACCCATACATTTAAGACTTTTTACAGTACCGTTATTTGTAAATATATACATTGGGGGTCCAGAAATTCTTATTTAAGCCATTTGGTATCCCGATTCTCTAATAAAATCATCGGACTGCCTGGGATCTGAACCTGGACCTTAGCTATACAAGGCAGGCGCGCTAAAAAGTACTAGTACTCTACTAATCTACTTTTTCAGTTTTTTTTTCGATTTTCTCAAAGTTCGCTCTAACGATTTTGATTAAAATTCAAAAATCAATTATTTTTTAGATGCTCTTTCAAATGTATATTCTCATTTTGCTCTAAAAATTGCTTGAAGATCACTTTACTAAAACAAATGATCGTTAAATTTAGTCTTATGTCGACAATAGATGAAACTTTTTCAAAATATCCTCTATAAGTTTAATCAAATATATACCTGGAATTTTGATACTCAAAATTGTACCCATTATAAAAATTTTTTTACGAGTTTAAATTAAAAAGTAAACATACAAACACCAAATAAATGGCCCTTAATATCACGGTGTCTGTTATTGGAGAATTTAGTGAATATTTTTGTTGTGGTTAAAGTTTTAAATCTTTTAATCAAGCCGATTAATAAAACCCATTTAAACAAATAAACTTTCTCAATTGGAGAAGATAGCGACCTCACCTTAGGTTTGAATGAATCATCAAACTTTAAAAAAAAAAAAGAAATTTTCTTCTATCATCACTTAAGAAATGATCAAAGCAAAAAAAAAAAAAAAAAACAATTACTTTTTAAAATAAATTAATTGTTTTCCTTTTACTATTATTTTATTAGAATTAGTCTCCCCTCCCCTCTCTTGACATTTTTTTTTCAGGGTCGTTCAGCATTCTCGTTGACGAATATCGCCTTTGTATTCATTCCGGTTCCCTCTAGCTCTCCTCTATTCATATATTTAGCGAGTGATGCTAGGTTGGAATTTAATAAAATAAAAAGAGAAAAAAAAATAGCTAAATAAATAATGAAGACACATGCAAGTGAAAAAAAGCCAAGGCTTTTTTGCTCATGCATTCCAAATATAAAAATTATAAGATAACTGATTATCAAGTCTCCACGCATTTTCTCAATTCTTCTTAATTTACTGGGCCGTAATAGGAAAATACGATTTACTAAGATAATAATTAATGTTCGTTCACCTAGGACACTAGATTTAAACAATATGTAGGTTTGAAAGGCCTTAGGGCCTACTTATTCAGTAAATACAAAAAAACAAAATATATTTTAAAAAATATATCCTATTTATTTTTACTTTATTTTACATATAAGTATAGTATATTTAAGGGGGTTGGAGAATGATAACCAGCAATTTTATAGCTCCACCTGACGTCCTTTTATTTGGCAGATATTTCGATGCGTAAGACACACATCATCTTCAGTGCCGCGCTTTAAAATTTAATTTACAAAAATATAAACAAAGATGAATATTAAATAATACAGTTTTTTTGAAAATTTTTTTAAAA